>VWYH01005706.1:186413-380950 GCA_013399365.1 Pampusana beccarii
GAACACAGGAGGTTCCGCTTAAATATGAGAGGAAACTTCACAGTGGGGGTGATGGAGCACTGGAACAGGCTGCCCAGGGAGGTTGTGGAGTCTCCTTCTCTGGAGACATTCAAAACCCGCCTGGACACCTTCCTGTGTAACCTCATCTGGGTGTTCCTGCTCTGGCAGGGGGATTGGACTGGATGATCTTTCGAGGTCCCTTCCAATCCTTAACATTCTGTGATTCTGTGACCTTGTGCTGGATCCACAGAGGATATATTGTTCACCGTGTACAGTTGTGGGATGTATAAATAAAAGAAGGGCAATATATTAATCAGACTTAGTTCATTGCTGAAACAGAAAGACGGTGAAATGGCAATTCTTCTGAGCTCCTTACAGAAGAGTCTGTTGATAGAGCTCTAGTTGGGGCTGGGCAAGTTATCTATTTTTCTTCTTGGTTTGACAGTTGAGCCAAAAGAAATCTTACAGTTTTAGATTTAAATGATTTTTTTTTTAACTTTTTTTATTCCTACTGTACACATAAGAGTAATTAATGCCGTACTCAGCAGATACCCTGTGGAGCACGGCTATCCACATTGCACAATCACATGCTGTATTCCATATGAAGACCGTATAGGACATGACTTCTCCCATTCTTTTGCAACAACTGTCTGATTTTCTGAATGCCAGACAGCACAGCGAGCATATGCGGATAAATCATGTGCACATACTGGGCATGTCAGACTTACTGGGTACAGACTGGGAGACTTTCCACAGCATGTGCTGTGGGTGTCATGCGCTGGGCTTGCTAATCACGTCTGGGACTGTCCCAGGCCTCAGCATTTAAAATCTGGCAAGTCCCTAGGAACTGTGTAGCGAAGGCACTTAACTCAGCTGGCTACTCTCCTGCCAGCAATGGGGAGCCCACTTCTTCCAGGAAGTGATTCAGGAGGCTAAATTAGGTTCCTGCTGCAAATTGCCTGATGGAGGCATCCCCTTCTTTCCTCAGTGAGTATAAGAAAACCTCAGGGACTTAGTTCCCTGGGGTAAGTGGAAAAAGCAAGACCTTCCTTTTTGCGAGCAGGGTCACGCTGTGGAGTGAGATGCTTGTGTGGTCCCAGATGAACCATTTCAGCAGCACGTGTGGGGAGCTGCTCTGCATGAAGCAGAGCATGGGGCTGAACCAAGGTCTTGCATGTCAGCATCTTAGCTGCTGTCCTGTATGGTGTACAGATGTGGGCTTGCCTTGGTCCTTCATGGCTGAGTTGCCTTCCTAGGCATGGAGTATTTAAATGTGCTTTTGGGTCAGAAAGCAGGACAGTCTGTTTAGCAAAGTGACTGTGACGCTTGTTTGTGCAGTGAGACAGCTGGGCCCTGCTCCACTGAGTGCTCAATTACAGCAAAAATTGGAGTAGCATGAACAGGTAAGGCTGAGACTGCTCTCTCTGAGGTTGCTTTATAGTAGGGTATCTTCTGAGAGACTGGGATCACATTACCTTAGGGAGAGGAAGGAATTAAGCTTGGTACTCCTGGACACTACTGGAACATTGTTTCCAGCATTTCTTCCAAATCTGTGGTCTTCTACCTCACATGGAACATTTATTTTATTTTAGTTCAGTTTTTTTAACAGATGAATCTATTTGGTGTATGTTGGTCTAGTCCAGGAAGGTGAAATTACCTTTCCTGCCCCTCCACAGCTAGGTGGGTGAGTACTGTATTGCATATTCATCTCCTACTCCCCACTCCACTCTTGCCTCTTCCTAATTTTTAGAAACAGGTTTTTGAACACATTATGCATGCTATGGTCCTCACGTGATAAACACATACACTGTAGTCTCTTGCTGGGAGCTGTTCCGTTGACTTAATGGGACTAACTTTGTAGTGTACTTAAACTTATGCTGAAGTGTTTTACAGTTTAGAGTAGTAGCAATGTAAGTATCTTTTGAAGACTGTCTATTGCACACGTATTTATACATGTAGACAAAACTTTTTGGGTTAGATTCGTATATATTTTAAAACAATTGAATCGGCACAAATCCCCATATGACATCAAGGCACCTAAACAGAAGAATATTGATGCTGGATGCTACTTCTGCACTAGACGTGACTGTGGATTCCGGACCGTGTTTGTGTGCAGCGACTGTCTTGTTGCCTGGAGCCTGTGTCATTTGGAGGCTGCGGACCTAGGTGGCACAGCTGCAGAAATAGATACCGCTTGTCCTGGAGGTGGGCATGGGTGGAAGAATGACTCTGTCCATCTTCCCTGCCCTGAACATTTCTCCCAACCCTCCATGGCATTCCTATCTGCATGGGAGCAGGGCAGTTTTTCCTTCTCTTTGCTTGGTCTGGTTGTATATATGGTTTTCGCCTGCTGTAGAGCACTTCTGCATATTCTTACCATTGCGAAAGAGGTATGTGAAGGGTGAGAATTCAGTTTGAAGGGCAAATGGTAGAGATGATGACCTAAGACTTGATGTTAAAATGGAAAATTAATGATTACAAAAGAGTGTGTTTTCCCAAAGTATAACAATAAAGACATCCACGAGTGTTTCTGAAGTAAAGTTGACCTCACTGTGGAAGAGGCAGTATGTATATGTCAAGCAGCAGAGTGAACAGAAATACAAAGAGAAACCTGAAAGACAGACACAGAATGGTTGTCTGCATGTACCATTGCAAGAGGGAATTTCCCAAAAATCAAACTGGCCAAGTACAGGAATGTGGAAAATTATGGAAGTGGTGGCAGCAATGTGGCAGTCAGCACAAGTATTAGAAATAATCTGGATACTGACAAATGTGCGGAAAGTGTAATAAACACATAATTATGTTAATATATGCAGTGCAAGTAAGAAACTACTTACATTAAGTGAAGAGCAGGATTCCTGAAGTGAAGATAAAGTGCTTTTTTTTAGGAATGCTCAAGGAAGAAGCTAGAAATTCGAAACTTTGGCCAATTAAAATGAGAAGTGGACTGTAAAGGGCAGAAAACAGAATGGAAATAAATACGATAAAAGAAACTGAAATAGAGAACTGTGAAGATCACATAAATGTGGAAGAGTGAAGAGTACCCCTTCAAGTCTTTAGCAAAGAAGCAATTTTAATGCTGTTGAAATGCTGTCTGAAAAAATGCATTGGTTAAATATAAATAGATGGGTGCTGACATACAGAAGGTGGCAACATGTTCTGGGCTTCGAAGACTGAGGTAAACATCATTTGAGTCAATATCATGGAAGGTCAAAAAGACAACCCGTAACCGTTTTGGAATGCTTCAATAACATAATGTGAAGATGTATTAATGTATGCCTTCCATTTGAAAACAAGATATGGCTTGAAGAAGACACAGATCTGTGGTTAGGCCTACACAAAATGTTTCACAGGTCTTGGAAAAGAGACTGGGAAATCAATCGTGAACTGTGGCAGCAGATGGTATCGTTTGAAGAATGGAAAAACATCTACCAATTGGGTTCTCTATGTAATAATTGCAAAGAAAAAGGGTAGAGATTGTGACCATATGTAGACCCTCAAGACTTAAATAAAAACAGAAGAAGGAATTTTTTTTTTGGCTTATGAAAAGGGGAATATTGTTTGAGATTCAGGACTCCAATTATTCAGCAAATTTAATGCATTAGCAAGATATAGATGGATTTTCCTGGATAGATGGCTTCAAGTTTTGCAGTTTCACTCCATCGTTTGGAAGTACTATCTTTTGACTTGTATTTGGCATGAGGTCTGTTGCATGCAGTGAATGAGAGAGTGGACAGTGTAGCACATATGTACATACGTCTTGATGATCGAGTGAATATCAGAGCAGATTGAACTGAGTATTTGACATTCCAAGAGCCAGTAATTTTAAACTGAATAAAGCCAAGTATTATTGTCAAACAGTGGAAATAATATATGTGAGGGGAAGACTGACCTCAGAGGGAATTTCTTGCGTTGAATCAAGGAGTCAGAGAATATTGAACCTGACACAACCTGAGGATAGGAAAAAGACTTGAAACTTCTTGAAGCATACTGATTTATGTCAACAAGTGCTTATCTAGCTCTAAAGGATGTGAAACTCAGTTGAGACATCCATTCCAGAAAGTTGCTGTCTAAGCATGGGTGCGTGGAAAGAAGATAATTCAAAGGTTTTGACATGAACCAAGATGCTTTCGTGTTTTGATTCGCTGAGGGAACTAAAAAGATGCATATAAAGGAGGAATCTTACTGTGTTGTTACGAAACTGATGTTTTGCCATTCTCCTTTGCATCAAGGCTGGTGACAGCTACGGAGGTGGTGTGTCCAAGTGCTGAAAAAGAGAGTGGTTGTGTTGCTAGTCTTTGAAGAGTCACCATCCTAGGTGGTTCTGTATGAGAAAGAAATGTCACAGAATCAACAGAGTAGCCAGAGCTGGAAGGGACCTCTGGAGATCATCTAGTCCAACCCACCTGCCAGAGCAGGTTCACCCAGAGCAGGTTGCAGAGGGACGAGTCCAGGTGGGTTTTGAAGATATCCAGAGAAGGAGACTCCGCAAACTCTCTGGGAAATCGGTTCCAGTGCTCTGTCACATATATTTGTTTGTATTTATTCGTTCCTTTGAGATGCCCATTCTTCCTGCAAGCCAGATAACAATAATGATTTAAAAAAAAAGATTATTCTTGTGTCTACTTTCTGTCAAGAACTGATGAAAAGCCACATACACAACTCTCCTTTTGTATGTTATTTAGTGTGTAATTTTTAGTATATGTGTTGTAAAGGGACTGTACAGGAGTTTAAGCCTCTTCCTAACAGTCTGCAGGGATGATTTTGTACACAGTGGATGAAATGTGTTGTAGATAAGTATATGGTCAGTGATTAAGACGTATCTTTTTGAATAAGTAGGTTATTGTCTGCCCAGCTGATACTTTTTTTCTGACTATATCAAGGAATATCAAGATTTCCAAAACATATTTCCGAAGGAGAAGCTGGAGTGTAGCAGTCAATTGTACTCTGGAGAAATGTCAAAAATTGATGTCTTGGTGAAATATCAAATATACAAATTTCTTGGAGCTCAAGGGGGAGGGCAGGTCTCTGGATGGAGAAGATAATTAAATAAGCTTTGCATGCATTTTGGGTAGGATTATTCTGAGGGTAGAGCTTGTCAAGGGCATGAATCTTAAATCTTGAAAGCTGTATAAAATGTCTGGAGAATTTGCTTGATTTGGTAGTCTGCTGCTTGAAGAGAACAGAACAAACACCTTGAAGCCAAACCAGAAATGTAAGTAAGCCCAAGGGTGCATTACGTTTCATTTTCCCTACCTCTAAATATAGTAACTGTTTCCTTAAACTCTGCATTGCAGACATATTCATTTATTTTTACATTTACCTTCATGTTTGCATACTGTAAGAAGGAACTAAGGTTGGCTGGCAAACTGTGGGCTTTCCATTTCCCAGGGAGTAGTAGTCATAAGCAAGGGTATGGATCCACTCTTGCAGTGCCAAAATAAAACTGGGATCTCCACTGAATTCCTGCTTTCTCCTGCTTTATGCTGGTGGATTGTCACTAATTTTTCAGGATGATGGCTTTGGAGAAGCAATTCCCAATGGCAACTGTGTGCTACTAACTGGGTACTACTCGTTGGATAATCATAGTGTATTGGCACCAAGCAGAATGCCTGAGCCTCACTGTCTCCTGGCTCTTGACGCAGCCACACATGAAGAACAGGGAATTCTTGAAGGTGACTGGGATGTGTGACCTTGTCTGGGAGATGCTGAGTTCCAGGTCGCCCTGAACAGCACGTTACCTGAATGCGGGATATGTATAGTGAAGGATTTGCTCCAAAAATGGGCGTGCCTCTGGCTCTGAAGAAACATCCCAGATTTAATTATGTTAGCTCCAGAGCTGCTGCACTGGCACGTGGAGAGCTACCTCCTGTAGTCGTCTGTGACTCATGGTTAAATACTCTAAATGGGAGGGAAAAAAAAAAAACAACAAACCAACAAAAAACCAACAAAAACCCCTCAAGGATGACTTAAGGAGGCTGCGATAGTGGCAGTCGGCTTTTCACTCTTTGTGAAGTACAGAGTGATTCACAGTTTAAAAAAAAATACCACTGCAGCGCTTGCTCGGAATTTGTCAGGAGACACCAGGCAGCCAAGGAGCACCTGTTTGTAGAACTGTTGAATGTTAGGTAGGACCACAGTGGACTGTTAGGAATGTTAGGTAGGACCAACACGCTGCCTCTTTCCCGAGCTCGGCATGCTCTTTTAGCAGTAGAAGTTGTGTTTCTTGAGGTTGGGCTCGTGAAATCTGGCACTGGTAGTACCATATGGAGACAGCAAAATAAAATAAAATAATTGGAATAAGCCTGGATATCCATAGAGAACTTGTGGCTTGTAGGTGTCTATATTGTGCTCGTTGCTTGCTGTTACAGTTTCCATCCTAGGGGGAGCTTACTCCTATGTAGAAAGATTTCCTGGTTCAGTGGAGATTGTATCGTTGCTCCCTATATGTGTCTGAAACCTGGCATTCCTGATATGCAACATTGTGTAGCTCTATGCTTCATTTTCAAACTATGTGAGTTCACACCCCTCAAGCATTAGTTTAAATCTGGCTTCAGAGGGGCTGCAAATGAAACCCATTTGAATCTGCCAAGTTTCATCAAATATTGTGTGAAGCTTAAAAATCTTGCATTATTTTGATGCATAACCATAAATCAGCCCAGGTGTGCTGAAAATGTCCCTAAGTTGTAGCGTACCTTTTGATGAACTTGGTCTGACATTTGAGTTTGTAAGGAAATACAGCACTAGGGATCTGTGCAGTGTTTAATTGTCAATTTTACCATACAGCTCTCACAGTAGTGTAGACTAGGGACATACATGACTTGTCATTAAATGTTAATTCACCTACTGACAGTTCAATGTCTTGAGTGTGCTGCCTTTTTCCCTAAAGACTGCATGAAAAAATAACTCAGAGTATAAAGTTTTCCCGAAGTTCAGAAACATTTCACCAGGGGATGTTTATTAATTTTAAAAACGTTCTTCCCAGCTGTATGAACCAGAGCTAAACGTATAACTGATGTATTTTTTGGAGTGTTAAGAAAATATGTTTCCCATAAAGGGAGGTTTCTGGCAACAGAAGTACTTCTGGAGCTGAATTACAGTGTTATTTGCTTGCATCTATGTTGTTAAGATTAGTGTGCACTAGTTTTCCAGCATGTCCTTATAGCTCCAAATGGAGTAGTATATCTTAACATACATTAATAACAGAGGAAACAGAGTAAATCAAATAAGTTAGGAAGTCGCGCTTCTGCTGACCATTTTTTTCAGGTTAAGGAAAAGGATTGAAAGTTAGAGTGAGATCCTTTTTTGAGCTATTGAGGCACAAAGTACTCTAGACCCCTTTACAGACAGAACCTGCTTTCTCTTCATTCTCTTCCAGTTCAGAGGTTGCTTCACTGACATTTTACAGACTGTATCCATAGTCTTGCACGTATGTAATGAACAGAAGTGAAGACCACCCTCTTAAAGGAGAATTTATTTGGAGGAGTTAACTCTTTTATGATAGGATGTTAAAACACCCTTTCCGGAAGTTGCAGAAGTGGTGAAGTATGAGCGTGGGACATTATTCGATAGCTGCTGAAGTGTGCCAAGATGGACGTGTTATTGTAGGTTGCAATGTGCAGTCACTAGGTGTGTGGTTCTGAATGCCTTTATTAGAAGTAATCAGTAGTTTTCAAAGGGGGGATGAAATGAAAGGTCTGAAAACAAACATTGTTTATTGGTGACTCACTGAAGGAGAGGCAGAACGCTATAGTATAATCGAACGAGTAGCGTTGTAGGCAGCAGAGGGTTTGGTTTAGCAGCAGCAGCAGCAGCAGTCGGTGTTTGTGAGCTGGTACGTATGATCAGGCTGGGTGACATCCAGCCAGGTTTTGGCGGTGCGGTGCTTTGCCGTGGTTGCTTCCAGGCTCCTCATGTGACTTCAGCCAGTGAGTCAGGATGTTTTTCTTCTATGCTACAATAAAAATGTTCAGTTAAAGAACAGGGTGGATATTCTTAAGGGCAGTCAGGCAAATTACATTTATCAGCGTCGCCCACTGCAAGTCAGAGCTTTTAGAGTATTAATGTTTGATGATAAGTAACATCAAGGTAGAGTAGTTGTGAAGAAGGTAAAAATAGACTTCAGTTGGGGAGAGGTTTTATTTCAAACCTCCCTCTAAATTAAACAGAAGAGCAACTTCCCCTTACAGTGTACAGCTACAGTCATCAAACTCCTTTTTTTTTTCTCACTGCTATGAAATAGCTGCGAAGGCTTAACTTACAACAGACTTATTAAGCGAGTAAGGAAGCGTAAGAGGACATGACCTGCTTATGGTAAATTACAACTGTCCAATATTCTTCAAGGATTTCCAACTGCGTGAAATTTGCTTTACTGTCATGTTCCATACTGAGAGTGCTTTTACAAATGTACTGCAGAGCAGTTATTGTTTTGAGTTAGTTGCAGTTAGCCAGAATTTCTTTTGGCTTCGTACTTGAAATATGGTTCTGGAAAATCAGTGATTTCTTTTGGTTCTTTCAGTAACTGGAATCGTAAGTCATTCACCATAAAGAGACCATCACCAGCTCAGATTAAAGTATGCCCCCCTCCTTGCATTTCTTTTAAGAGATGTGATAAGAGAAAGAAATAAAATATTACAAATTCATGCTGCTGCTTCTTCCCAAATATCATCCTTTTGATTTGTTCTCTAATGGACCAAGACTGATCTTTTAATACAGATTGTGTGCTCAATCTCAGATCTTTGTCTGATGTGAATTGCAGTAGCTTCATTGACTTCCGCAGAGCTGAGCTGTTTCACACTGGCTGAGGTTTACCACAGGATACACTAGTGTATTTCTGTGTGACACTATGAGTTATGTCAAGTTCTGGCGTTCCTTGTAGTGGGAGGTTCTGGTTAAATGTTTTTATGATTAAAATTGCAATGTCAGGTTTGGATGGGTGATAAGTGATGTGAAGTGATGGATCTGTATTCTGGCAGTGTTTGTCAGAAGTTCTTTTGATGGCTTAATCTTCAGCTAGTACAGCTGGTCATTCAGTTTCTTTTATTTTACTCTTCTGAGTCTTCATCTGTGTTTCTGTCCATTTTTCTCAATTCCTGCTCTTCTGTGTCTTCCCAGTCTCTGTCTGGTCTTGACAGGATTCTTGTTGGTTGAACACTGAAGGCAGGACCAGGAAGATATTTTCCAGATTGCCTTAAATAACCGAGGAAACAGAAAACACAAAGGACTATTCTCTTATAATGTGTATACCATGTTAATCTTATCCTAAGAAGTCCTGCGGAGCAGTCAGTGTAATATAATGCTGTAGTAATGTGTTTTGTCTAGCGTCATGCATTGTCTTTTTACTGTCCATCTTTTTCCCAAGGGACAATGAATCCCATTAGGAGACACTTTTTGCTTTTTCTGGTACTTGGCAAGAGCATAGCCCAAATCAGCTTTGGAGGAGAGCCCAACCCAACTTTTGGTATTCTCAGGCTTCTGTTGGGATGTGAACACGCAGTGAATTTCTCAACACACAGGATGTCATAGATAGCTTGCCTTTGGGAAAGTAATGCACCTTCTTTCCAATTCAGCAGAATTCCCTTTAAATTAAAAAAAAAATGTTCTTAAAGACAAGTTTTATTCTAGCAAAGGAAGACTTTAGGAAAACCTGCAGCTTTGGTTAGTTCTGGATGCTTGCGAAAGTACAGGTCAATTTCTGTTTAAGTTTTTCTGGGACTGGGGTTATCTTTTGAAATGCATGGACTCTTTAGCAAGGTGTCTTTTACATGAAGCTTACTTTTCGGCCCATATTGTCAGTTGAATTGCGGTTTCCACTGATTTCTTCTTCCAAGACTGCATGATTTGCACTGTGAAACTTTTTTTCTTAGTGCAGAAGATTATATATCATCCTATGCATTATCTGTAAGACATTTTAATTTCCATTCTGTGAGATGTCATTGGTTATTCGTAGATCTCACATGTTGATAATAAAAAGGACCGGCTTGCATGCCCACATCCTTTTGGTGTTCAGGCAGATATTCATGTTATGTGAGTGGACTCAGTGCTTTGGTCTACCACAACATTTTTTTTTTTCTTTAATTTCTGTTTGCGTATGTAACATCATGAAGTACAGCCTCCCTTTCCTCAGTTTTCTTATTGCCACACCTTGTAAGTAGAACCGAAACTACTTTGTGACAGGGAGAAAATCAGTTGAACATGCGATTAGTTAACAACATGAGAGAAAAGCCTAGGTCAGTCTGATGCCTCCTCAATGTAAGTGGAAGTAGCTCCACTGTCACCATTGAAGTTGGCCCTTTTGTTGTGGGATCCATGAGGAAGGGAAATGTCTCCTGGAAAATGGTGACAGTGTAATGCAGCTTTAGTTACTTCAGGGTGGCTTACTTACTTGATGAGCAAGTCTTCATTTCCCCTGGGTAAAACCCAATTGTTTCTCCTCCAGCCCTGTCCCACAAAATATAATTTAATCAATGGGTAAGATTTTAAGCAGCACATTCACTCTGCAGATGCTCTAACTAGATCTTGGTATTAATTGCAATAGGTCAGCAATCACAGCTGACTTTCAGGCATGAGTACTTGAACTCTGGGCAGTCAAAGCCATGGAAGGATCGACTTTCATACTTTTCTTCTGTCTCGCTTTTTCAACAGTTACATTGCAAAACAGCGAAAATTAGAAAGTATCAATGACAATGAAGTTGGATTTTATGTTGGACTTAAAAATCTGTGAGTATATGGGACGCATGTTTTATAACGCTATTTTTTCTTTATTTCTTTTATAGAAGCCTATAGAGCCTCATCAGAGTTTAGGCCTAACTTTGTGTGTTATGGAGGATCTTGCAGTTGTAGATGTTGTGATTCAACCTTATTGATATTTCATACACACTCTTTATTATTATCATTATGCTTTCCATTGTATTTTAAATGAAATATTCTAACAGTTTTATGTATTTCAACAGGACCGTGGTGGATTCAGGCTTAAGATTTGTGTCCCGTCATGCATTTGTGAAAAACGTCAACCTGCAATACATGTGAGTAAGGATAGGGTCTACTTTGAAAATCAAAACTCCCCAACTCATGTTAACGTATTTAATTGTTTGTTTATTTTGCTCCTTTACCATTTCATTAATATAAAATGTTTTAGCAAGGGAGACTTACAATGGTCTTCTGTCATTAATTGACCCTAAATAAGGTATGTATAGTAAAGAACTGGCAGAACATAGGTAAGGATGTGTGGTAAGGAACTGGCAGATCATAAGAACATAACGTGAGATGGTAAAAAAACTATCCAGTTCATTATCCTGTCTCTGACAAGGGACTCAGGCTGCGTCTTCTGTGGTGAGTAGTGCAGCACAATGAGTGGCTCTCTCTTGCTGAGTGAGCCAGTGCGAAGAATGCGATGTCCACCCTGTACATGACACTCAGTGACATGGGTTTGGCTAGGTCTAGTCTGATTCAAGCAGCTCAATGTGCTTTAGCAGCTGCAGTGCAGTAGGTGCATGCGTGGGGCACCTCTAGTGTAATTTGACCAGTGTGCCTGCCTGGAAACTGGCATGACTGTCGTCTGAGGGGGGACGGTCAGAAGATTAATTTGGGAAGCTAACTCAGGATCTGAACTAATGCACCCAAAGCAGAATGTAAGAATAAGGTTACTTTCATAACCAAATGCAATTTGTGGCTTAAGAACTTCAGGAAGCGGAGTTGGTGCCTTTGCAGCTTTTTGACTGTGTTTTTCTAGATTACTTAACACTTTAGAGTTACCAAAGGGTGACCCGATCAAAGTTCTTTACAAAAGTACAGAGAAAAATGATCAGCTAAAATGAAAGTTTTTCTTTCTGTTTAGTTTAAGTATGTGTCCCTGAGAACTGTAGTGCCTTTTGATGGGGCAGACGTGGAGTAGCTCACTTTGCAACAAGGAAAACTGTGGATCTAGTCTTACAAAACATTGAGATCATGTGAGGGACTTAGTTCCTCACAAGTGCGCTGTTTTAGCCAAGTATTCAAGTGTGTGTTTCAGTCCTTTCATCTTTATTAGATATATTTAGCACTTAACCCCTTGCTTTTGTTGAAGTCCTAATGAGATCAAAAAGACATAAGGCCAAGCCTCAGGCTTGTAAGTTACTTCCTTGTAATATGGAAGAGCTGTTGAACTGAGCACAGTGCTGATTGCTTTGCTAATGAAATGGAATCACTTTCTGCACCTGTGCTTTCTAAAGAAAGGGAATGAATTTCTGTGAGGAAGTGGACATGAATGTCCGTACCTGCCTAAACAATAATTGCTGGCCTTAATGTGGAACAGTCGCTGGAGGAGTGTGAACCAGATCTTGTTGGCCTATGAAGCTTACGTGTCACTTCATATAGTCATTAATAAAGTAGCTTTTGCTGTAAACAGTTGGTGATACAAGGGAAGTATCTTTTAGAGTGAATTTGTGTGTTTACCTCTGTAACAATTGCTCAGTGAATTATGATTGCAAAAGATTAAATTCCATAAAGTCAAGTGCCTGTTCACTGGCTATGGAAAAGCACGATAAGAACTTGCTGGCTGAGAGGCAGATTTGCAGGGAAAGTTTCAGTGTCTGTGCTGAGGCAGAATCTCAGAGTAATGTAGCAGAACAAAGCAAATTGAGTCTGGGATAAAAAGGAATTTTGTGTTAGATTTTTACATCTTTTCCCCATTACCTTAGCTGCTGGGAAGGTATCTATTGGAATATTGTGTATAGATTGTGTATAGACTGAATCTACCCCTCTTGAAAGGTATTACAGAGAAGAGCAAGAGAGTTACAAGGAGCTTGTAAAGCAAATAATTTAAGGAGACTTGGAGGCTGAGTACCTCCACTCCAATAAAGAGAAGACTGAAAAGGAACATATGTCTTCTTATCTTTAAAAGAAGAGCTTTTATGATGATGAGAGCAGTCAGTTCTCTCCATGACCATTAGTCCAGAGTGAGAAACAATGCATTTAGTTTGGAGCAAAGTAAACAGATGTTTGGAAGACCTTCCCAGCTGTATGGGCAAGCAGACACTGCAAAAAGTAACTGAGACAATTGGGGGGGATCCTCTTGATAGGCTTTTTTGCCTGTTTCCTTAGGGAAATGGGGATCATGTGGTCACAGTGTCTCCGTCTGCAGTGTTTCCTTCTAACCAGAACTTACACAGATAAACAGATTTTCTGAAAACTGACTGTTGAACGGAACAGGGTCACCCTACTGGAATTCCCATTTAAGGGACAGGTGTCATTGTGCATATGTGACCTGGTAGGTGCTACAGAATTCACTTGGACAAGATGTTTTGAAAATACTTCAGCCACAGGAAGAGCTTCCACTGGAGCACACAGTCAATCGTGGAAGACTTATCTGTTGGTAAACAGGCTTTACTAGATCTGTAGTTCATGAAGCTGCTTGTTAGAAACAGATGAGGCTGACTGACATCTGTGCGGTTGATGTACATGGAATCCTTATCCGGAATACTTATGTCATGAACCAGGAGCTTATCCAGTCTCGTACTGTGTTTTCTTCTGGTGGGGATTTAGTAATGTTAGCAGACACAGGATAAGCCCAGATAAGATGGAAAATATTAAGTGGCACCACCTGCTCTGTATGCACGTGACAAAGCGGTAAGTATGGGGATATTTTTTGCTGAGGCTGATCTATTATCCCTGAAAGAAATGCATTTGTTTGTTTTCTGTGGGAAGTCTTGATGCACACTAAAATGTTTCTGAAAGCCTCAGTGAGTCACTGCTTGTTGTCGTCAGCAGCAAAACTCCTGTGACTGCACCGGGAATGAGGTGCAGCCTTTGTTGTGGTTGGGACAGTGACAACTGGTAAGATCTGAAACTATTTCACTTGTAAGAGTAACCTCTGAGTACAAGTCTTCGAGAAGTCTTGCATTTTATTTTGAAACAGCAGTTCGTTACTATCCAATAAAGAAAACAACTCCAAACACTTCTCTGAAGTCTGATGTAACTGTATAAGCTTTAGTTTTGCTAGAGTTACTATTACAGTTTTCTTTTTCATCTATGAGAAATACTTTGATGTAGTTAAGGAGTGCTATTATATGAACATAGTATTTATTTTATGTATCATCTAAGAATATCAGATTATGTAAGAATATCAGATTATAAGTAACTTATTAACACACATTTCCTCAAGTCCTTTTTTGTCATTGCCTTATTATCTTGGCCAAACTTCTGTAACCCAGATATCTTTCTGGAGTTACGTATGATGAGAAGATTTGAGCAATAACATAAAGAATAGGAAAATATATGTTATAATAGTTATTGCTTAAATGTAACTAATAGCCTTGCTCATCTAATTCTGTTTTTTGCATTGACCTTACATTCAAATTCGTCAACAGTTGCATTTAACAAGCTATTAAACAATTCTAGCTTAGTAGTACTGTAATTTATAGGCTTATCTGCTGCTAACAGTAATTTTAATGGAGCTGTGTAATACATCCGCATGGTGTACTGTCAGTACCTTTAAACATCAAAATACGTTTCACAGCAAGTGCCTATTTCCAAAAACGTTGGAAAAATAGCTATTTTTACGTGTCAGGCTGTGTGTAACTGCACTTCTGGGTCATAGATTTGTGAGCGTGGTATATATATACAGCTCTAGGTATTAAGATGTATTCGTGCACTGTTTGGGTGAGGCAGCCAAACGAAACTGTTTGAGACCTGGCTGCAGATTTTGCCTTGCTTGCACAGAGGGCTGGCTCCAGCCACAGGCACAGCAGGCAGTTGCCTGTGGAGGGAGACTGAGCGTAGCAAAAGGGCCATTTCTTCACCTCTTCTCCCCGGTTCTCCTTGGATCTGTTCTCTCCTCTTCCTCCTCGCCTCCCCTTGCCAGGAGCGCTGTAGGCAGTAGAGCTGTGCCTGCGTTGCTGGCTATATGAATATTTATGCAGCTTCTCAGGCTGCTTTTGTGCTCCTCACATTGCCACAGATTTGCTTTTAGCTGAATTAGGACTAGCAGGTTTAAAATGAGATAGATATGTGAATTAAAATACGGGCACGCTGTTGACTGAATTTGTGTCCCCTCCTTAGGTATGGCTTTGGGGCCAGGCTTTGTACTCAGACTTTTTTTTTTCTGTTCAGTAAAAAAGGCTTTAGAACCTGAGATGGATCTTCTTTGGACTAGTCTCCATGATCTTTTTGTGTCTAGTTGAATTAGGGAACTAGTTTATATTATCTTTCCATGGAAGTGGACGTGTCATCCTTAACTACTCCATAATAAGCCTGTTAGTGATTTTTTTCACTTAACATGAGTTAAAGAGACCACAGCAGGCATCCGTATAATCAATGTAAAGTGCTCAGTTCATGAAAAAAATATATAACATTAGATTTAATGTGAAAGTATTATTTAAGATGATAAATCTGTAACAGTGGTCTGAAAAATTTCTATTGGATTACTTGTCAACTTGAAAAACCTTAAAGCTCTAAACTGCATGGGAGAAAAGGCTACTGTCTTGGAAGCACTAAAAGTTTCAACTCATGATCAAGAACATAGGCACAGGAATTTTTTATTACTTTTCTTACCATTCTTCCTTTATTTTCCTTGTGCATATAAAGCACAACTGGCAAAAATCTGAAAAGAAGTATTAAAGCTATCAAGGTTCTTTTGGTTTTTCAACCCTGGAGTTTTTAAAAACAAAATAACGACTCTTTGTTCTTTTGATAGTTTTACTTAAATTATCAGTCTCGTTTTTTCACTGGCTCATATGTATTCACTGATACCTGCATAGAGTTTTCAGGAAGTAGCGTACCTGGTGACATTTGCGCAGTAAGTGTGGCTCATGAATCTAAACAAGTAAGGACTGTTCTTCTGCCTGAAGGTTTGCAGTAATCCTCCAAAAGCAATGACTGGCCTGAGGCTAAATGTCGAGAAGACACAGTTATGGCAGCACCTAATTCTCACAGTTTGTGCTGTGATAGAGTTCATAGCTCTGAAGCAGGCAGCTCAGCAGCTCACCAAGAGATGGGGATGAGTTAGATGTCCAAGAGTAAGTTGACCATGGGAACATGTAAGCAGCCAGGAGGAAACAGTCGGGAAAGATGGGACTTTAGTCCTGCCCATGAAGTAGGTGGGCAGTTATGTCCATGTTGGCAAACCCTCTCCCGGAGTCAGTCATTATGTTTTTAAGATATTCTTTAAAATTTTATTTTTAAGGTGTTATTTTTCCTAAAATAAAAAGGAGAGAAATACTGTCTCAAAGGATTGCTGGAGCTTTTACGTAAAATGTTTGTGGCCAATTTTCACATTTATATTGTGATACTTCAGTATTTAGCAGGTGTTGGTGGGAGAAGATTTCGAATCTCCTTTGGTTTGCTTTGGCCTGGAATCAGACCTTGAACCTGGGTCTCCCGTTAGGGTGCCAGGGAGGGTCACACAGAATGAAATACCTTCAGCTGGACAGAGATTTCCCTGAGGAATGCATTGTCTGATGGTTAGGGAGTCTTCCTGACATGGAAGAGCAGGGTCCTCTGCTGTGTGGAAACCAGGAGTCAAACCTGGTCGTCACAGGACCAGGATGACGTTGCCTCCCACTAGAACAGTGAGTGGCATCGGCACCTGTCTGCAGGTGAAGTCTGCTGTATACCTGGTTGTCTTTAGGGAAAGGTAGGATTCAGTTGCTGCACAGGTAAGGGAAGCAGGTGCATGCTTCATTTGACAATACTGCAGGGGCATCTGCACGTGCTGCTTGGCAGTGTGAGAACCAGAAGGGTTTTCCTGCGTGGCGAGTGAAGAGTTGCCCGTGGAGGGATGGGGTTTGATGTCCCTCAGTGCAGGAGACAGAAGCCCAAGTCTGTATGAGGATTCAACTTCTTCCTATTAGTCTCCCAACATATGGCTATTAGGGAAAAAAAATCATAGTGGCCATTTTTACTCAAACATTACTTCTGCACTTTAATTTTGATATATCTGATCAGTGTCCATGAGGTGCTTCCACCAGCATCTGCCATAGGCCTGTCCAGTTCACCCAACTAATGAAATGGTAGCTCATCTGTTTTGTTCTCACATTTGAGGACTAGTCAATTTGTAATCTTCAGGCTGTCGTTTGTCAGAAGGAATCAAAAAGGAAGTACAGCAAATAAAATCTCTTGAAGATTCTGTCCTAAATGTTTCTGGAAGATCCAACTTGTAATTTCTCTGAAAATTATCTTTTACTCAGAGATCAAGGACTGAAAGTTTGGGAAGTAAATGCTGTGTCCCGTAGTCAAAGGAAAACAAAACAAAACAAAACCTTAATCCTTGTTTTTAAATGCAACATGGCTTTAACTATGGAGCCCCTATGGTGTCTTTATAATACCGTATAAAACTCATGTTGTATTTTGACTCATAACACTGATCTGCACTGTACTGCTGGCAGATACACAGTTTACTGCTCTCACTGTCCTTAATTGGTGGACTGATAAAACTGTAAAAAACAGCATTATTTTGCTTTGGGGTGGAGAAAGCAATTTTGTAAGCCTGGGAGGGGAGGAGTATTTCTGATTCAGAGGAACATTTCTTCACTCTGCATAATGAGAGAGGACCTTTCACTTAATTACCGCTGGAAACCATGAATGCTTAGTTGACATAAAAAAGCCCAATATAGGCATTTTACAGTTTTCCTTTTGATCTTCCATGTGGGTACATATTGTACATGCAATTTGAAAAGAACAACTAAAAGGCGCTGATGTGGATATGTGCTAGCATGTGAGGAGGGCTTATGTGAGTACCGAGTTTGGTGTAGCATCAAAGAAAGGGATACACCCATTTCACCTATGAATAAATTGAGCATGTAATTAACACCTGGACTTTACAAAATACTTTTGAAACAAAATTAAGTCTGCTGATTTTCTGCAACAAACAGTGCTAAAAGTGAAAATATTGACTTCTGCTGAGTTTGATTTTGAATGTATTTGACTTCAGTTAGAGATGGATTCAAACCTTTAAAACCCATCAAACCATAAAATGAGACCAAGCACCGTTTCTTTACATCAGATGCGAAAGGATTAAGGGCTTTTTAGAGCTGGTTTGAGTCCTTAATTTTTTTTTTAAAGACAAAACTGTATTTTCAGTGTAAGAAGAAGCAATTCTAATTAATGCAATCTTTCTTTTTTCCAATAGCAATTTATCCAGAAACAAGCTCTCAAGTTTGTCCAAGAAGCCTTTTCGCCATCTGGGTTTGACTGATCTGTAAGTCGTCATTTCTTAAAATAAAGTTTATTTTTGGCTGCAGTGAAAGAACAAGAGTTTGAAGTTTGTTCTGTTAAAGGTAGAGGTCCATCAATTATTAGGAATGAAATTCTGATCCAAAGAAAGCAGCAATGCTGGACACTTAAATACAGAGACATTTTCATTCCAGGGATTCGAGAAGGTCAAGTGTATCTTTTAAAACAATCTAGAGGTCAAAATAGTCTCAAAATATTTTATTCTGAGATTACCCCACACAAAAATACTGGAGTTTGTATTAAACATTTGAGCTGATGAAAATACAGTCATATACAGATCTTCAAATGAAGCCTCTCTGTTGTACTCTTATATTGGCCTCACAGCTCCCTGCTTATGGTTGGCTATTGAAGAATATTTTTATTTTCTCAAATCCCTTGAGTTTCATTGTGCTTTATATAAACATTTGGTAATGAAGCACTGGTAAACATATATTCGTTGATTGTTTCTGTATGGGAACGTAGTGCAGGATTGGCGAGGAGTTTAGTTAAATGTAAATACGCTCAAAGTGACTTGCACCTGCCTGTAGAAAAAGCACATACATCACACTGATGGTTTTACTGACCTTGTGTGTTTGATGAGTAGAACCTCTGTGTTAGATAACACAGGCCTGTGGGAAACTCCGGGCACCTTATCGCTATGTCTGAGATTCCTGCTTTGTTGTGAGAAAGAGCGGGAGGCTGCGCCTGCCTGAGGCCTTGAAATACAGGCGAGCTCAGCAGGCCCAGTGATCTTCCAGCAGGGCTGAACTTAACCAGTGCCTGCATCCCCGCTTGTTACCTCTGCATGGGAGCTTAGGTGTGACTTCGGAGATCCCCCAGTAGAGAGGTAACCAAAATAAATTTGCTCTTTGCAATTGCGTTTGTGGCCTCTGGCTCTTCTTGCGACATGCCTGCGTATATGTACACAGTTTCAATATTCCATTTTTATCCTCTGTTCCATCAAGCAGAATTTATGTATTGGTATACATACCAAAATTCTGGTCATCTTCTGCGTGCTTTGCTAATATGTGGGACTGCAGAGTGCCTGCAGGAGCTTTGGGAGGGCTGGGGCTGCAGAGGAGAGGGAGACTGCTTTCCCAGAGCCCAGGGCAGAGTCAGAAGTTGTCCGAAATGCCAGTCCAAGAATTGCAACACCAGCGCAGCAATTCTCGACTGCTTCTGGTGAACTTCAGCGTGGGGGAAATGAAATGTGCAAATTCCAGTGCCACAAAAAGAGGTTATGCCCTTTAGGTAGGTTTTACTGATAATTAAGTTGGTGTAGTCACTTTCTTTACAGCCCAGGGAGCATTGCTCACTGGAATTTTCTTTTATAACTTGAAGGTTGCCGAGCACTCTGATGGAGAGACTAGCTAGTAGCAGAGCACTTGTGTTGCTGGATGCCCTGCATAGGTCTGTGGGTTCTGAAAGTCTTTTGTTTCTTCGTATGCTGTATCTAGTTCCTGCCAAAAAGCCATCTATAGTGTGTACTTGGCTGTATGTTCTATGTTTTGTAGTTGTTGTGACCTCAAAGAAATAGATACAGGACTCAGACGGGTGCACAGCATCAAGCTTGGTCTTCTCCTAATTTTTGTAAGCAGTTAGTGGAGAAATTGAGTCATCTTTGCCCCTCTCCCCAGGTTGCAGAAATGTAAGAGTGGGCATGCTCTAGCTTAGTAAGCATACGAAAAAGGAGGTGACTGCAATTTTGAAGGCATACTCCTCTCCCAGCTTCTTGGAGTTTGTCTGCCGCCAGTAACAGGTTTATTCCAAAGCACAAATCAAGCCACTCTTGAGTCTCTCCATTTCAGGTGAACAGCTTCTTTTAGGCTGTGAGTGGAGTGAGTGCTTACAAAGATTTTGAAATAGAACAACGCCAGTGTTGCTGATGTTTCTGAAGAAGCTGGTTTGCTCCTGGGCAGAAAGAAGTGAAAAAAGGTTTAGGACAGAGAGTGAGAGAATTAAATGTTACAGATATGTGATGGAAATTATGGAAATGAAGTTTAATAAGGCTGGGAAGTAGCACTTCGAGGAAAAACAACTGACTGATGTGAATTAGGAGTAAATACATTTGTGTTGCTGATACCAGAGTTAAACAATGGCCATTCAGTGCTATGGTAGTAGAAGCAGAGGAAGGGTACTGACAGCGAGCCAGACGTGGGAAAAATGGATGATGTGAAGGTCAAACTGAGTGGTATTTGAGGTATGCAGGCACTGTGTGATGGGGGACGAGTTGAGAGAGAGAGGATGCGAAATTGAGGTAGTGTAGTGGGCTTGGGAAAGAGTCTTGAGTATAGGGATAGAAGAGCTAAAGTTATGCAGAGATTACTATGGATTGAGATAGACAGACATGGCAGAAGTGAGGGCATGAAAGCATTGGGCGGGGCTGAAGGGAGGAAAAACAGTGATAAAATTAGTATCAGTTGAACAATTGTGTGGATAAGTTGCTAATACATAGGTGTAAAATTAGAAAGAGGAGAGAAAGAAAAGTATTGGAAGGGGAATCTGAGAGGAGAATGATGCCTTAACTGTCTTCTGAGGACCTTTTCTGACAAACAAGTGTCCTGTTGTTAGCACTCTTGTAAATCAAAACATAAAGAGATGGAACTTCAGGATAAGGTGAAGTAGGAGATACTCACCAGGTATTGTAGAGAAGATGATGCTGCTTTGAAAAGCTACTTCTTTTAGAATAAACTGTATCTGCAGCTGTAAAATTATAGCAAACAAGATAAAGACATGTAATTTGTTTTCACTAGGTCAGATTCTTTCTTTCACGCTAGTGCATGTAGAGGGCCATCATGCCTCTATGCAGCATCCTGCCAATGATGGGCCTAACTCCCTTGGTGGGTTTAACATGAAATAAAATGGTGGAAGAAAAGGACTGCTCAGCCACTGATCAAAGGAAATTTCTCTTTTACAGCGAAGTTATATGATGAAAAACAAGATGGGAAGTAAATATTGCTGTTTTGAAAGCGCATGTTGTAGGTTTTGACCCAAGGGATCCTAATTGCACAAGCAAGTCTTGTCCATGCTGTGGTGCTGTTAAAGTCCAGCAGATGACTTCGGTGAATACAAATTCCTCTTTCAGACACTTGCGAGAATGATCCCTGCAGCTGTTAATCCTCAAAGAACTGCAGATGGCTTTGGCGGGAGCAAATTACAGCTCTGATAAACTGAGTTTTTCATGATTTGCACACTTAATGTCCTCAGGAGGCATTTATGAACATAGATTCTGTGAGCAACCCGAGTTTAGTTTCTGTACATTGAAAATATTCATGAAATTTTCTTAAGAACAGTTGTTCTCCTTGTAATGAGATGCGTCAGTCAGTCACTTGCACATGCTTTATTGGATCTTATCTGTGCCTGTAGGAGAAAAAAATAACACTAGATCACTTCTCATGTGGATATTGGGATGTTTATGTTTATATTTTACTTGGGCATTATTGCATTACATTGTTTTGTAATTTAATGAAATTTTAAGACTAGAACTTGGTGAGTTTGCTAACCTGTGGTTTAAATTCCGTGCAGCATACTGTATAGCTGGATGATACATTTCTGTTTCAGAGACATTTTTTTCAGTTAGTGTTTCTTCATGACATTACTTAGGGTTTTACTGTGAGATTTTCTAGAGTGTTGTAGCGGATGAATTTTGAAGGTTAGGTAAAATCCTTTTTTATGATTAGAGTTTGTTACAGCTTGCCTATAATCCATGACTGTTTCACTCTATAAAGAATTTACCACCTCACAGCAGTAAACCATTTCTGGCATGATCTTTCTGAGGTAGCTGAACAGAGAGTCAAGTGTAGAAGAGAGCAATTCTGATCTCTGCTTGGCTGTTATGAAATAGAATGGAGCTTGATGGAAAGCCCAGTAGTCCGTGTGCTCCTGATTTACACCAGTGAATTGGAGATAGTAGTTGAGCCCCTGTACAATCTCTCTGATCTATGACAGTCTGGATTCGTGGTGCAAAGAGAGCTTCATTCTTTACATGTAAACCATTATCCACTTGTAGCTTACCTTGCACTGGGGTTACTAAGGTTGCATTCCTTATCCTTCTTAAATAAAGGGTTCAACTTCTGCTTTCACCCAGCTGAGTGCCTGGAGCTTCCCTGCTCCTCGTTTTTATTTCTATAGGCATGACACATTCTGCATTCTAAATTTTTTTTTTTTTTTTTTGCTATAGGATATTGGTGGGCAATCCGTTCAAGTGTTCCTGTGAAATTATGTGGATCAAGAAATTTCAAGAGACCAAGTCTTATCCAGAAACTCAGGATTTATATTGTGTAGACGACAACAACAAGAAGACAGCTTTGCTGGATATGAAGGTCCCGAACTGCGGTAATACTCTTTTAACGTAAAATTGCTGTTAAATTTTAGTGATACAGGAAAAAAGAACATGCTTTTTTCCAAGACACCTATCAGGTTGACAACAACGCTGATAGATGAGAAGGTTTCCGTGGAGATATTAACCGCTCACTGGTCTTTCACCCCACATAGAATAATTCCGGGAGCTTCATGTAATTATTTTTTTTTACTTGATCAATGTACCATTATTCAAGTGCAGGAGAACAGAACACCCATTATAGATAACACGCAAGAATTATGTAAAAAGCGTCTGCCATTGTTAAACTAAATATTAGTGCTTCCAAGCTCAATAGGTGGAGAATTTTACCTCCTTGACCTCCTTGATTTTTTTTTTTCAGGTATTTATGGTTAATGAGGTCTTTATTTCCCTTCAAAAATACAAATTCTAGTGCTAGGACCACAGGAAGAAAATTCAGAAGAACTGCATGCTAGTAGAGACAAATTAGGAATACCTCTGTTCTTCACACAGATAAAACTTTACTGAGTTCTCTTGTAAAGGATGTGCAAAAGAGTCATAAGAAGCTTGGGTCTCTAGCGTTTTGCAGCATATTGTTTTCAGTTTGCTTATAGGGATCTGGAGATAGTGGAAAAATTTAATAATGAGGCTTTTTTTGTATGTAACTTTGCTGCCTGTATGTGGTCCTGGGACAGCTGGTGAAAGGTTTCACCCACTCGTCGGAGAGACTTCTCCTCCTTTGTGTAAAAGGGGCAGAGGCCAGGTGTTCCTGACATGACATGAGGCCTTCTGGAGTCTGGAGCTTCCTTTTGCAGAGCAGGGAGCTCAGGTGCCCTGCAGCAGGAAGGAAAGGGAGCCATGGGTATCCCCATGGAGGGCTGCTTTGAATTGGGGAAGCTGTAAGTGAAGGTGAATAGCAGGAGGAACACAAAAACGATACCCTTTCTCATTCCACATTTGTCCATTGAGTGTCCTTTTCTCCACCGTCTAAATGGTGGGTGTGACATCCTCTGATAGCAGCTGCCGTCAAGAAACAGCCGTGGAGGGGAGCTGCTGTGGTCCCAACATGTGTGGCGTTCAGTGGCATTAATGTGTTTTGTGGTCATGCATCGTGCTATTGGCCTCGTGTCCACCTTCTGGCTGGGACCAGGTGTGGTGGTGTATTCATGAAAAAAATGGTGCTAGCGTCTGGTGTATCAAATAAAAGCAACCTGTTAGGGGGTCTCGTGAGCTGCACAGTTGGTCTTGTGTGCTGCAGGATCTGATCTACCTGAAGTGGGAGATGATACCAGGCTGAGCTAAATGGACCCAACTGTGTGCTCCAGCTGGATGGACTAGAAGGTATCTGCTGGGTGTAGAAGGATGTACTGGTGGACTGAGATCAATTAGCACAAACCAGGAACTCCAGCATAGTCTTTTGTAGCATTCTTGGCTGCCACATCTAGAAGGTGCCAAGTAGCTAGGGTTTTTCTTCGAATATTTTTGTTGTTAAATACCCAGAATTGAAACTGTGAGGCATTATTTCTTTTTCCTGAGTGCTTGACCGTCTGCAGTTGCACCAGACTTGTCTCTGACCTCTTGATGCTGTGTATGTGCATGCGTGCAGACGCAAACGCATCTTGTGGGCATATCTTGACTAAAATGCTTGCAATGACAAGGCAAGGTGGTTCTTCCAACTAGAGGAGGAAGAGGAGGAGGAGGAAAGGTGGACATATACGACATTCAGATTGGAATTTGCTGTATGTAGAATTTGCATACAGTATATGTTCATTTTGCTGAAAATCTGTGTGGATGTCAGCACATGCCTGCCAATTATTTATGTTAGTTTACAGGCTCCAAATATGACTAAAATTTACTTTTTTTTTTTTTTCCTTTTAGTGAGTCTTTCCCCTTAATTACCTTTTACAAAATGAACCAGTGCAGGACATAGGTTTTTAATAAAGGTGACAACACAGCCTTTTCCTAGGCACAGAATAGAAAATCCAAGGTGAAGAAGAGTTACTACCTTGGTGAGCACAGGCAGTGTTCTGGAAGATACCTGAGAGATGCAATGTGTGGCTCTTGCTTTCAGTATCTCTGCAAATATTTTTCTGTGTTTAAAAGAACAATACTTTATTTCAAAAAAGCCCAATAACGAAGCTGGTTTATTTCATTTCCAGAGCTTTCTAAGAGGCTAACAGGTAGAACTGAAATAGATGAAGAATTAATCTTTTGAATTTGTTTTGTGAACTTTTTTCCCTGTCAACTACGTGATCTAGTTAGCTGCTTTTGATATCAAGAGAAATTTTTGAGCATGCAGGCCTTTGTATTTTGTTAATAAAACATATTCTAATTTTCTCTGCTAATGAAATGGTTTCATCCCATCTCTCTGGTTTGTTATATTTTTTTATTTAGAAACTAAGCAAGCATGCTCTCTTCTTTGTGTGCAGGTGTTATTAATTACTTCATAATATTATAGTAAGTGGCCTGTACAGTATGTGGTAAATGTCTTGGTAACAGGCTGTCTCGCTGCTCTGTGCTGCTAATAAATCTCTTGCTGGGAAGTTGGAAGAGGCCACTGTGGTTTTTTGATAATAAGGCTTTGGTTTGTAGATAATTGATGTGAAAATTAGCGAAGTTCTGTGGTACTTTACTTATTGTTTATATGGTGGAAGTGTTTATTAATGTGCTGATTAAAGGCTGGTTGCAATTTAGATGCCATCAGCTTTGTGATTTCTTTTCTTGAGGTTTAAAGTTGGGTATGTTCACTATCTAGAAGATCTTTTCCAGCTGCAATATTAAAAGTCAATACATTGTTACAATGTTTGCAGAATTATTTTTTCAACTTCATTTGAAATGCATTTATGTATGATGAAAATTGTCAGATTCTTTTAAGTTTTAAATTCACACGTAGTGGCTATGTCAAATATTAAGTTTTGTCTGCCCTGGTAGTATTAGTAGAGCCTTCTGTGTAGAGGAGTCGTTTTGTTTAGTTTTGCCATTTTCACAGCATTTGCTGGTTGTCTGTACAACATGGACAGCATCACCACTTAGGCCATCCTCTTTTTTTCCCCTTTGTTTCTACCTGATAAATAGCATTAGGAAAAACAAGAAAGAGAGCTGAGTAAGTAATTGTTCCTATTACTACTTCTATAAGCTCTGGTGACAGTTGCCACTGGTGTCTTAAATTTTTGTGAGGGTGGCGTGTCCTATACCTGGGGTAAGGTCACTCAGAACTCCGCCGCTCTGCAGATCACTTGGAGATCACTGCATGCCAAGGAGGAAAACCCATGTGTTTGGTACTGGTGATATTGGTTGCTCCCACTGATGGACAATCAGTTATTCAGCTGCTATCCTTGAACTCACTGATACCAAAATAAGTCTTTTTTTCTTGTGGTATTTTTGGGAGGGGCTTGGCTTCTGCAGTTGTCTCTGCAGGCCTGTGTAGGTTTTATGTTGCTCTGGGTCTCAGTCTGGTAGTGGCATTTTGCCTTATATGGCCAATTTAGTTAATCGGATTTTTTAATGTATGCTGGTGTGATGCTTAATCTAGCTTTCAATTTTGCTTACTTTCCCAGGTTTGTATGCTTATTTATCGTACATTGTTTCTGAAGATGTTTTCTTTCTTGTCATTGGTCATGAGTGCTATCTAAAGTCTGCTGAACAAAGTGGCAAATTAGTCTCATGTACTAATTTGTTGTACGTATAACAAATGTATTAATGTATTCAGACTGGCTGCTTGTTTACATACACAGCCAGTCAACAGAAATGTCTGATCTGAAAACTATGAGATTTTTTGCACGCTAACATTTTTTATCTATCTCTTATTTTGCGCATGAAGTACTGTGGTGTTGCTCTTTCTGCTGGTTCTTGTGTACGAATGACAAAATGTTAGAAATTGTTGTAATGTAGAATTACAGCCTAAAGAGACGGATTGCCCATTTCTTGCTTGGTTGGGAAAGCCATGAATTTTTATGGGCAATTGTTCAGATGACTATGGATGAACTGGACTGGATCTGGCTTCATTTCAGCCTCTTTCTGGTGATAGATTTTTGTCCTAGAGGTAAATAATTAAATGGTAGTATCAGACTGGAGGTAGGTGGTTATAAATTCTAAAGAGGAGAAAAAGGCAAACCGATTTCTTTGAATTTACAGAAAAGATTTGTTGTATTAGTCAATAAAATAAGCATTAGATCTTAGGCTATCACAGTACAATGCAGTCTAAAACCACAAGCAAAGGAGTAATCCAGTGGGTGTTGACATTTTTTCCATTATCAGCCAGACTTCACAGATAAGACTATCAGAAGGAGAACATTACAGGCAGAATGAAGTGAGTTTAAAAAAAGCCTTAAACATTCTCTGTGTTTACCTTTCAGAATATTCTCGGGCTCTCTAGCGTGTATTGTTTATTTTGGCTAAAGAACTAGATGTTATGCATAATGTATGGTGGCAAACTGTTCTTGTTTTTCTTATCCGTGATCATGGGCTGCATGAAAAATTATTTTTATGAGAGTTTTGACAGTAATGGGGTTTCACTGTTGCTCCAAAGTTGAGTTGTAATTTTCCAAATGTAATAAAACCAATTTTCATTATTCCAGCTTTTTAGGTGCCTGTCCTAGGGACCTTAAGAGACAAGTCCTGGGCAAAAGTTAAGGAGCTGGTACAATCATGATGGCATTTGAAGGCCTGGATGGAATGACAGTTCTGCGGAGGTTGTGTTTGCTGCTCTAATCATGAAGATGAGTTAGCAAGTTTTGTGGCCTTTGCTGCAGCACACACTCACTCTACTTACAGAAGCTCACTTCTAGTGATAACTTCAGTTAAGCAGGGGCTGCTAGAGTGTTTAGAGGGAAATTAAGGATGTATTGGCTCAGGGAAAGCATACTCTAAATACTCGTGGTCTTCCAGTAGAGGCCATACATGTTTGATTATTTTCTGTAAAGGTTCCCAGCTGAATGTGACAATCAGGTGTGTCATGATTGGAGGCAGATTTCTCTTAGTATTGTAAAATATTTGGGTGGCTTGATGAGGTGTCATACCACTCATTCTGCTTCCCAACAGAAAGATGTTCCTCCATAGGCTAGCAAGGTGGGTGTTGTGAGTGTCAGATCTGGTGCAGTAAGAAAATGAGAGTTGGACTTTTAAGAACGTATGCTGAAGCAGCAAGCACATCTAGCAAGAAGAGGTCCAAAATGTGCTTGTTCAGTGTGCATATGCTTTCCAACTGGTCATCAGGAAATGCTAAAGGCGTGGGAAAGTCCTAAACTCTGGTCTGAATGACTCTCCTCAGGGCTTTGGCAAGGAGCCTCTGGGTTTGGACTCAGCCTCTCCCAATGGTAGGAATTTGTGCTTTTCCTTTCAAAAGGGCATAACAAGACCTGTGGATTTTTTTTTTTCCTCTGGATTAGGAGAAAAAAGTAGTGGCTACAGGAGGAGATTTTGTCATCATTCTCTGGGTGCAGCTTCAGTTCAGGAATCTAAGCTACAGCTTTGGGGATGTCCTCACCGCCAACCTGTATAGTGTTTGGGACTATTTGAGTTTAACCCTGTCAGACCTGTGCAAAAGACTGTGGTCCTTGTGAATATCACCCATCAATATTTGCTATGCCACATGGTGACGATATCTCTATTCAGTGGTTATTCAGTGCTTTATTCCATGGCTATATGCTCTTCTGAAATATTTAAGACGTTTTGATGTGAGATGGTTTCTTTAATTTACTTTAACACTCGATGGGCAGTGTATGGAAGTATGCTGGGCAAAAGGATCATAATCCAGGATTCTTCCTCCTCTTCTCCCTTTATACTTTTCAGATTAGTCCCTTTTCTTTTTAACCCAAGGGAAATTGCAAGTTTTTTTGTGCATGATGGCAAAGTTAGAGTGAAGAAATGGAGAGTGGTGTCTGGTGGTTAGAGCAGTGAGAGATTATGTATTTTTACATGTTTCTCGTTTCTGGTAATTCTGTATTTTATTTGCCTAACATTTTTTTATTTTCATTGAATATGGTTCTGATTGTCATCTTGGAGTAACTTCTGTGAGATTTCTGCAATTATCCCTATGGATTGGGCGTTTGGATTTTGTGGTTGTGATACAATAGGAAATGGAAACAATGGTTTATGTTTCTTTAATTCATCTTTTGCATGTAGATTTTTGGCATATCCTGTTTATAGTGCTCTAAAGATGCAGCCAGGCTAATTTTTAGCCCTGTTGTTCTGCAGACTGCAGTGGAAACATGCCCACTTAGGCCATGGCTGAAATTTGGCTCGGAACTTCTTGGCTTCAGACAGTTGCTAAGTGAAACACAGGAGGTAAATCATATCCAACAGCTGCTAGCTTTATAGCTAGAATTGGTGGAAAATTTTTTGCTTTGTGTTTTAAATCTATAAAAGCCCATAGGAACAGATCTTTGGAATTTGTAACACATTCCTGTATTTTCAAACAAGGTAGAATTTTAGTAGAATGAGATAAGAAAACTGGGGTTTTTTTAAACTTTTTACGTTGATACAACCTGCTTGGAGCCAGTAAGGCCTCTGAAATACGCAGATCCGTGTGCACAGTTCTTAACAAATTGCATTGTCAACCATCCTGTTTATAGGCTCCAGACGGTACAAGTGGTGGGTGTTACCAAGCTGTACTGTAATGGTGTAGTTAGTTGTATGTTTTCTGCCTAGAGAGGAAAAGCAAAACCAGGGGAGCCAAGAACCTTGAACTGTATTGAAACCTTATGTGGGACAAGCAGACTGGATTTGGGCCATTGTATCTTACAAATTACGGAGGATATGTTATAAATCAGTGCTTCTGGTAGTCTGCCTTTACATGGTCCAGTTTGATAGATGGTTGCTGGTTCAGTATTAATTTAATCATTCTTAGTCTGATATATTTATTAAAAAAAGATAAAGGATTTCAGGTAAGGATTAAAATCACCTTATTAAAATTCAGATGCAGTTGGCTAGTTTTGAGCAAAAAACTGACAGTTTTTTCTTGGTAACTCCTTGTTCTTGTCACAGGACAGGCTGACCTGCAAAAATGTGCCAAGAGAAAAAGAGATGTCATGGGCCGCATTGAAAACCATTAAGTGACACTGCATCATGGCTAGACTCCTAAGAGTGTGCTGACAGGCCGATGAAAATCAGGGGCTTGCGGTACGAGGGATGGCATAAATGCATGCAGTATTGGATTTATGGTATTCTCTCAGGAGCTTATTTCTTCATCATGTCATTTCTTAGGTATTAGTGAGGCTAATTGACCATATTGAGAGAATTTTTTGGTGAAGGCTTTTGGGCAGCTGAACAAATCCCAGAACCAAGCAGATGAAAGTTGAAGCTGAAAAAGTCAATCTGGAAATAATTTTGTAAACAATTTTGTAACTGTGAATATAGCTAACCAGTGAAACAACATCTTGGATGTAACGGTGGCTTCTTTTCTCCTTGTTTAAGACCTTCTTCTGAAAGTTGTTGTAGCTTATTGGGTAGAGCATTGGTGCTGAGAGTTGAGTTAGAAAGTTTGTATTAATACTCAGTTATTTCTTAGGTTATATCCTTATTTTGACATATAGTGACAGTCTGGCTCTACCAAGGACAGTTAAGGTTTTCTGTAGAAAGTACTATGTAGCAGCATGAAGACTTTGAAAGCCCTTCAGGGGCTACTTACTACTGCTGTCCTCTGAGGGGACAATGCTTATAAATATCAATGCTTGTAAATATCTCGACGGTGGATGTCAAGGGGATGAGACCAGATTCTTTTTGGTGGTGCCCAATGGTAGGATGAGGGGCAACATGCACAGACTGAAACACAGGAGGTTCCATCTGAATATGAGGAGAAACTTCTCTACTTTGAGAGTTCTGGAACATTGGAACAGGCTGCCCAGAGAAATTTTGGAGTCTCCTTCTCTGGAGACATTCAAAACCCACTAATCCACCTGGACACATTCCTGTGCAATCTACTTGAGGTGAACCTGCTTTAGCCAGTGAGTTGGACTAGCTGATGTCCATCAGTCCCTTCCAACCCCAACCATTCTGTGATTCTGTGAATGTAGGCACATTCTTGTTACTAGTTTTTATTAGTTTCCATTGACAGTTGTGTAGCCAAATGCTGTAGTAACCTTTGAAAATTTCATCCCATGTTTTTGGGTTTGTGATTGATGAAGTCCCAGCTGTGCACACTGAAGATATGAGTCATTCCCTACTGATGCTTAACAATTCCACCGTCTGATGGCTTTGGGCCATCGTTTTGCACTAGTGATGGTCTGTGAAGGTAAATAGTTCCCCCTTACTTAAAGGAGGGTTTGTTCCTTCTAAAGCATGAGGTGATATTTGGAGAGGCTCATCCGACATAAATGAGTTCCTCCTGCTTGTCTGTGTTGTGTGCAGTTGTGCCGGGGTGGGGGAAGTGACTGCTTATTCTGATCCAGAGCTGCCTGTTTCCAGGGATAAGGTGTTCTCAATTTGAATATGAGAACAGATATTCTGTATGTGGTGAAATAACATAGCTGTTATACACCCATACGTAGTGAAACACATGATTTTTAGTGTACGCTTTCATCTGTTGAACTGTGTAACTCTCTACATTACAGTTTAAAATTATCAGTAGCAGGTTCTGTCCTCCCATTTTTGTAGGCTCTGGAAAGCTTTGGATAGATTATTGAGAAGAAGGGGGACTTGAGAAAATGAAATAAAACGGAGTGGTCTTAAGAAGATCATTCAGAAACTCTCCTTTCTCCATCCTGTCAGAACAAGAGAGCACTCAATGAATTTGAATGTCACAGACAAATTTCAGAACTGATAAAAGGGAATGACTACTTTATACAGCCTGGACAGAATGTCTGTGAAATTCACTGCTGCAGAAGGCTATTAAAGCCAAGAATATAGATAACTTAAAAAAGAAATCGGATACTAGCAGGGTTATTGTTGGTATCCAGAATTATAATAATTAATGCCATCAAATTTTGAGAGAGTTACTGTGTTTCGAGCTTTGGGGCACAGAGTAATCTCTGTCTGAGAGATATCAAGATGAGACTTGTGGAAAGATGATGTCATGCCGACCTTGCATGGGCTCTTATGCTACAGTCTATAGTTACTATGCTGGCAGTACACAAAAATATTTGAACCTGTTGTCTGATGGCTTGTTTCAGTGACTGTAGACAAAGTCCTTTAAAATGTACATCCATATCAACATAAGAGATAGACATCTAAAACACTGTATTTAACCAAATTAATCCAGCATTGAATGTAGCATGGTTGGCTATCTTTGTAATTGTGTGGGTGTCAAAATGCTACTGGCTCGTATAAATGGTCTCGCACTACACTGAACATACATACTGAGCATATGTGTCTGTTAGGGTGCATTCTGTTTTTTTACATACAGGTATTTTTCAGTACAAGTTTTGCTGCTTAGTCTTGTTGCTCTATTGCTTGAGTCCAGTCTATCACATTTTCTGGTTATGAGGTTTTATGCTACTGTTTGCTTTTTCCAAACACAGCCACTTCTCAACTAGTGTGTGTTCTGCTGTGAAGCAGTCTGGGTGCCACTGGAAATAAAAGCCAAAATGACCTTGCAGCTAAAGTTCGCAAACTCAGGATATTCAACCAGAAAAAAATGAGTCTCAAGGCAATTCTTGTATGTGTTTCCCACACACTTCTTATGACTAGGAAAAGGAGGAAAAGAAAACACACATAATAATGTGATCTAGTGTAGTCTAGTCTAGTCTGGTCTGGTCTGGTCTGGTCTAGTCTAGCCTAGCCTAGCCTAGTCTAGTCTATTCCATTCCATTCCATTCCATTCCATTCCATTCCATTCCATTCCATTCCATTCCATTCCATTCCATTCCATTCCACTCCATTCCTACGTTTTTGCTGCAATGTTTTCTGCCAGGTCTTGCAACTGGTTTTTAGTGTAACTTTAGGAATCTATAGACTAGTAAGCATTATTTTCTTATAACCCCCTGGCAGGATACAAGCATGGTGTAGCTGTTTCCCTCAGAGATATAACTCTAACATGATATGTGCAGACTTTTGCAAAAAAACGCCAGAACTAGATCTAATTCTGAGTGGGAACCAGAACCAGTACCAGAGGAATTAAACTTCAGCTGCCTATCTTTTAAATAAACACACTGCAGGAAAAAGTTGTCTCAGAACTTAACAGCTGTTAAGAGAGGGCTCTAAGGGACCGAAGTTGTTTTTATTTTTGCTTACATGGGAGGTTTCATGTGAAATGATGTGTTAGTAGGCACTGTGCAGGCTTGAACTGTGAAAGGCTAATCTGTCGTGTAGACCTTGTCCCAAGTGCTAGGGTGAGGGAAGAGTGAGGAGCTTTAATGTGTTTTCGTGTTCAGGTCTGGGAAGAGTAGTTGGAATGGTTTTCAGAGGTGGTGTGTAAGTGTAACTTTATAAAGCAAATGATCTCATTACTTCTCTCCTCGTTCCCTAACCAGCATAATTAATATCCAAATGTTCCCTAAGATTAGTTTTATTTCCTGCCCAGCAAGTTGACAGACACTGCTGAGATTTGAATTCACAGCAGGCGAGAGCAGATGGCTACCTTCGCTAACAGATTACTGCATCAAAGCGTACAAACTGTCCAGCTCTGTCTCAATAAACTTCAACATATGATTTATAAAGTGAACATAATAGAAGAAATGCATGGTGTCTATAACAGGAATCATATTACAGCACTACTTAAAGCACTGGTAGAAGCAGTTATTGTATACTTGTGCCGATCTTCAGATCTTATTAGGCAAGAAAGCGTTGTCTGGAAAATTGTCTTCTTTTTTGTATTACTTCCTCTCATTTAATTTTTATTGAGCTAATTAAAGGGAGATTTCCAATACATATAGCTTCTGTTGAAGTTCTGGCAGACGTATTAATGTGTTCATACTTACTTGGTGGCTAGTTGTTTGTATGGGACTTTTTACATAAGCAAAAAAGTCCACTGAATTTCTGTATCTGCAAGTCCATGGTGAAACTACTGAACTCTTAACTAGAAAACAAAACAAAACAATAGAAAGAGAACTGTTGTTTCGGAAAAATAAAAGTCTTTGCAAGATCACATATACATATCCAGCACAGCAGATAGACTTCGTTTTTTGAGATGATAAAGTGCAAGTAAAACTTGTCTGGAGTGGTTGATGGGGGATGCCTCTTAAAGGAGGCCAAAACGTTTTAGAGAGTATAGCAGCTCCAAATAATGGTACAGTATGTTTTAAGAAAGATGTGATATTTCTAGCATGTTGCATAATTATTTACTACATAAATAAATATGAAATGTGAGGTCCTCTGTTCCTCAAGTCTGTTAAATTGCTGGCATTATTTAATAAAAGGGTCAGTCTATAATTCCTTTTGTTTTTGTAAGCATCCAGCATATTTTTACTCTTCGGGAAGCTCACATTGCTTTGGTTGCTGAAGAATGAGATATAGAGTGACTTATAGGTCTGTGAGATGAAGGGGGAGTCCTGATTCTTGCAAAATCTGTGCTTGTTTCCTGGTGAGTGGTACCGTCTCACTGCTCTTCTGCTTTTCTGAGGGCAATTGCAAAGTCTGCTGAGGTGCCTTGGATAGCAACTCTGTGCAATTGCCAACCTTCTTTTCTGTCCATTCGCCCCTCTGGCTTGATTTGTTCAGTGCTCTGTTTCCTGCACTTTGTACTTAAGTTCTAGGTCTTGCCCTGCGCTCTGTGAACCGTGTCTCTGTATGAGAGGGAGGGCTGCAATCTCCTGTGATACTGGGAGCTAATGGGATTTTCCTGTTAGTGTTGTGGAGAACAGTGGGAATGCCTCTGTGTCAGTTCATGGAAAATAGAGGTTTCTTTGCAGCTGTTACAATGACAAAGATTAAATTTCCTGTTTTAAAGAGTAAGGGAAGAGGATTTTTTCATTTTGAAGTTAAAAGCTGAAGTTAGGGTAAATTCTCTTTGCCAATCTGAAACATTTCCTTATATAATTAGCTTAATGTATTTCCGCATGCAGTAATGTTTTCTTAGGATGTGAAGTAGAGAAGGCACAGAAAAATGTAACATAGCAGTTTAAAGACTGTAGTTATATGTTTCCAAAGACACTGTTTGTGCTCCCTGACTGAATAGTAATTGACCACAGTGAATATCTGATTTAGTGGTGTTTTTGCTTGTGTTTATACAGCTTGCTTAGAATTGAATGATGTCTGTTTCTGTCAAATACAAATACATATGGGGTTTTTTGTTGTTGTTCTTTCTATCCTAGACTTGCCCTCAGCAAACTTAAGCAATTACAACATCACCGTGGTGGAAGGAAAGAGCATCACATTGTACTGTGATACTACCGGCGGGCCACCCCCTAATGTGTCCTGGGTGCTCACTAATCTTGTTTCAAACCATGAGGTAAGTTTTATATTCAAATATGTGGCAATTCAGAGACAGGCTATATCTGCTGAACGATGGAATGAAGGTTCATGTCCAGCTTTAGTTAACTTTGTATTAAAAAGATGAAATAGAAAATTAATGTTGGGTTTACATTTGGTTTTGAGTTACTTTCAATCAAGGATGACTACTGCAGCTCTTTTGGAGAATAGCAGACGTTCTCTCCTTGAGACTCTGATTTGCATTCTGGTGTTTGGATGTTCACTTGTAAATGAGAGCACTGTAATTTTTTGGAAGTGATGTGGTGAATTGGGATACTGAAACACAAGGGCTTTCTCATTTCCACTGATATCTGCATACAGAGAGTACATCTAATCTACTCTAATAATGAAAAAAAGCTTTGTGTCTCTGATTTTATTATGTTTTCATGCCAAAAGCTTGCTGTGTTTGAATTTGGTTGTAAATATTATTTTGTGACTTGTTTAATTTTCCTTCAACAAACAAAGCAACAACAGGGAGCCTTGGAAATAGAAGTGAAGGTTTTACTAAAAAGAATGGCAGTTTTTTTTAATGAAGCATGAAGATGTGTCCTCAATAAAATCATATAGGCAGGGGGAATTTTGTTTTCTGAGATCTTTGTGTTCTGTGTCCCTACCTTAGACTGTGTGCACACTGGAGACAGAATGATTAAGTTCTTTCTAATGGAAGTGTTGATAAGGAGAAGCATATAATGAGGTCTTCGGCATGCAGCTACTGACCTCTTAAGTTGCCGTTGTTTATACAGTGGGCAAGACCCTTTGTTATTTACAACTTTATGGCATTGACTTTCCTATGTTCATGATGGTGCAAACTTCGTAAAGCTCTCTGGTCTGTACGAACTGCAGGATGTGAACTTCCGAAACTGTTCCTGCAGTGTGGAAGAGACAGCAGCACTGGGCTCTCATAACCTTTGCACTTTTTTTTCCTTGAGGACATTATATTGAGTCTGTATAGATTTTGAGTAGCCTGTCTTTCAGGTCTCCTCAGTAAGAGCTCTGCAGAGATACATAGTTTTATTTTTAAAATTTAGTCTGTAGAACTACCCAGATGCATCAGTCATCATCAAGAACAAAAAACTAAAACAGTTTGGGGAACCTATGCCAAGTTGTCTTTTCCCTTTTTCCCCCCCCTTTTTTTTTTTTGAGTTGTGTGCCAAAACGAATGTGAGATGCTGTTCAAAAAGTGAGATCACTTCATTTTTAACCCTCCTGTCTTTGAAATGCCACGGTCAGTTTTCTTTAAGCTTTCCAGAAATATTCTGTCTTGGCATAACATCATCTTGAGATTTCAGAGGGGCTCATAATATAAGCTAGATACAGCCTTAGCTGTGGAGCACAGTAGTCTTTTCAGTAGCAGAAGAATGAGGCCTTTTAAACCTCATTTACCATTCACAACTGTCCTTCCCTTTTCTGTGAGTGTTTTGTTTGGTTTCGTTTCTCTCACTCCCGTATCTTGGTTTCCACCTCCCTTTTCTTCACCTCCTGTGCTGCTGTTGCCTGTTTTCTCTCTTTCCTCTTTTACAAAGAGAGACATTAGCAAGAGTTAAAACTATAATAAACTTGAGTCCTGCGAAGTTAGTTGTGTGCTCTCAGTTTCTGTGCTGCTGTATAATCGGATTGATGTTGGTGAGATTTATCTTGTTCTAGCTCTCAGCCCCGAGCCTGTGATTGAACCCCTCTGCTTCCAGTCCAGCTTTGGGCACTGCTCACCTCTGAGCTTTCCCCTAGTGTCACACTGGAATCAAAGGGACATTTAACTTCAGTAGAGTAAAGGTGTCATCTCGAGGTTGAAAATTCTCGTCCAACAGGACTGTATGCAGGAGTGTTCCCACCTGTGTCCCTTGACTGCCATGGAAAGTCACTGTGGTGTTACAGGTGCAGTGTGTTATTTGTTTGTGTTCTGTGCAGCACTGCAGTGTATGTGTACACTAAGATAAGTACCTATAATAAGTATTATTGTTTATATTCTCAATGTGTTTTGGTTCCTTTTAAAGAAAATAGTATTTCATTTGATGGAAGATTAAAGTACTCAAGGAGTAATTATTTGGGGATCATATGAAGGGTCTTATTTAAGAAAACCAGTCTTTAACAGCTTTTTAAATTTTTATTTTTAATTCAGCCCTATTTGCTTTATTCAGTGTTGCATAGCTGCACATTCAATATGGCATTTAAGGCTATAAATAGCCACTGAGCTTTCTAAGAACCATAAGGATCTAAAGACCTAAGAATCATAAGTCTTACCTTAATTTGCCTGTGCTAAAACACATAAACCAGTACTTAAGCAGTAGCTTAGGTAGTAATTTGTTGTGAAAGGTTTCATGAAAAGTAGACGCTTTTAAAAGAAGTTTGGCTAATGAGAGAGAAGACACGTTGTCAGGGTGCTTAGAAGGCAGCAGTGGAAGAGATGTCAAGCCTAAGTACAAAGAAAAAAGACAAAAAGGAAGAGCAAAGCAAGGTTTGAACAGAATATATGAGGGAATAAAAAGCTGAAAGGGAGCAGAGATAGACCATAAAAATCAGTCATGAAGTGGAAGAGAGGTATGAGCAGGGGTATGGGTTGAGAAAAAAACATTGTGTAGGGGGAAGAAGCATTTAGGAAAATGGCAGAAACTGAAAGTGACAGGACAGAAAAATGGTTGAGCACAGTGTTTGTGGCAGGAATTTTGGAGCTTTATATCTGCTGTCACTGATGGTTACAACTGGTTCGGTAGGTGTTTTGTGTCTGGATAAGACACTAAAGCAAGGCTCCAGTTGATTGTGGACTAATACAATAAAAACGGAGGGAAAATGAAAAACGCCGTTCAGCTGTGGCCAGTGATTGCCTCTCTCTCTGTTCTTTATGCTGTGGTTGACACCTACATGTTTTTCTGATCACTTGCAGAGTGACACAAGTAAGAACCCTGCCTCACTAACCATAAAGAACGTTTCGTCCATGGACAGCGGCCTGTGGATTTCCTGCGTAGCAGAGAACATTGTGGGAGAGGACCAGGTCTCTGCCGAGCTCACGGTATTCTGTACGTACACAGGCCTCTGTACAGCTCCCAAGGCCAAACTGCATTGGTAGCAACTGTTTTGGGTATAAATAGTTTTTGGAACAAAAACCGTTAAGGCATGTGAACTATCTACTGCAATTAATGCTGGGAGTAGCCCAACCAGCGGTTGTATTTGTCTTTTTCAGCCCTGCATTCTGAAGAAAAATATGTTTCTAAATGCTTTATCTTCCAGTTAGAACAATCTGCAAGTAACTGTCTGAAACCCAAAATACTCAGTGGCACTGTGAGTGTGGGAAGGTTTGTAATGGTGTGCGTGTAGATACACACTGTCTTAGGAATTAAGTGTGAACACATCAAAAGGCTTGTAGAATTAATTATAAGAGACTACAAATGTTTAAATTCTTATTATCTAAAGCAACAACTGCTGTATTCATAAAATAACACACTTGCAACATTCGTACTGCCAGATGTAAATTTATTTGCCGTAGCTTTGAATAATATACTTATTTGTCAGGGCCAAGGAAGGGGGAAGGGACATGTAGTATAGAGGCAATGGCTTTTTAGATCTAAGATCCAACCTGAATTAATTTGGTGTGAACTAGACAGCATGCTTTCACGAATTTAAACTCTCTGTTTAATTGAAGATGGGAATGGAACACTTTGTAGATGGCAAATTTTGTTCATCATGTGCTCATGACAGAATAAACTAGAAAAATCATTGTAGATGTAGGTTTGTAGGTTGCAATTGGATATATAATAGCTATGTGAAGGGACATAAAGTAGAAATATTTGAACAGTGTAAATGAGATCCTGAGCTTGGCACTGTTATGAGTGATAAAAGGGAGTATAAGTAGATGAAATTGGATGCAGTTAAGAATAAATATCAAGGAAAATTTCCCAATAGTGAAATAATGGGCAAGGTGTTGGAAAATCTCCTGAGGGAAACAGCACAAGTTGGTAAACTTGAGGCATTTAGCAGGTCTGAACAAAGAATGAGAAAAAGTATAGTAAAAAATCGTCCTTCCATGACAGAAGAATACAGGGAATTAAGATATCTGTTCTGGCTTTGGCTCTGTGGAGAAAATTGTCTGAAAGTTTGGATTCCTAGCTGAATATATTTCCAGTACTACTTGCTTTTGGCCAACTTTTAAATATTGTCAATACTGTTGTGTTCCTTCAGCACTCCTCTCCACCATTTTTCAGCAAAGCTAAAATGTCTCTCTCCCCCTTCTTAGTGATCCGGTAACTGAACTTCACACATCTTACAGGGTTTAAGTGATTTAACAGGTGCTCAGTCTTTGTCTGAAACTAGTTTGTTTTGTTTCTTTCTGAAGAACAGCTTCATTTCAGTTGTGAGCACAGTATCCTAGGCAGAGCAGGTGCGTTCCTGTGTGAGTATCTTCCAAATAGGTATCATTCCTACTAGTAACATACTTTTGCACTGACAAATGAAAAATACTTCCCTGATAACTCTGGGGGGAGAGAGGGAAGGAAGGAGAGATGTGTTCAGAATATTCTGATGTTCTTCACTCTTTTTTTCCAATATAGTTGCACCAAATATCACATTTATTGAATCTCCAACCCCGGACCATCACTGGTGTATTCCATTCACTGTGAAAGGGAACCCTAAGCCCACATTGCAATGGTTCTATGAAGGGGCTATACTGAATGAGTCTGAATACATCTGTACTAAAATACATGTTATCAATCAAAGTGAATACCATGGCTGCCTCCAGCTGGACAATCCTACTCACCTGAATAATGGTGCTTATACCTTACTGGCAAAGAATGAGTATGGAGAGGATGAAAAACGGGTTGATGCTCATTTCATGTCAGTGCCTGGAGATGGTGAGTATGATTATTATTTTTTTTTTTTTTACATTAGCAATTGCAAAATGATGAGGCTGTGGAGACAGTGCTCCTGGCAAATTTGACTATTTTGGAGGAAGCTTTGTATGTATATATATATATATGTTGGGGATTTTTCCTCTCTGAATAAATGCCTTCACGTTTAGTTGTAAAATAATGGTTTTCTTGAGCATTTTCTTCTTATTTATGGCTTCTCACGGGAGGCCATGCTGGTGCTCCATTAGTCTTCCCTTTGAGTAACCATCCTTGGTGCCAGCTAAGGCTAATAAAAGGTTGCTGTTTCTGAAGTGTTTTCTGGAGACTTAGTTCTGATCTTGGGAAGCACTGAGTGCCAATGCAGCTGCTCTGTAAGTTTTCTGCACGGCTTATGAATGCAACTAGGCAGTGTGTCCAGGGCCGTGGGAGATGCCTATGTAGCACCTACTACCTTGTTGCGAACTCAGTAGTGTGGTTCAGTGAGTTGATGAAAATAGGTTGTTGAGGACACCAGAGGGAGCTGGAGAGAAAACAAGTAACCCAGAGGCAGGATGGTCAGGGTCCCAGGTCCTCACAGGCATTTCAGCATCCAATTCCCATTCGTTTGGGTGGAGGCTGGGCACCTACATGGCTAGGAATATCCGCACTCTAGATGGTTGCTCTTAGAGATATGCATCTTCAGTTGTTCTAAAGGCTCTGCCTCAGCCCTCCTAAATGCTGTGTGAGCAGGATCAAGGTGGGCTAACTCATTGGACTGCAGAGACTGCTGTAAAGGATAGATGTTCACTGTGGTGTGATCTTTTCCCATGTCTTCAAAACCATATGCAAAGTGACCTTCAGAGTAACAAGTAACAAATTCTGAGTGGACCTTGCGCAGCTGGAGTGGAAATAAATGCTTATTTTTAGGCAAATTGCACACTCAAATCTGAAAAGATGAGCATGTATGTACCTTTGGCTTTTTAGCTGTGGGATATAAATAGCTGCTGCTGTTTTTTTTGAAACAGCGATGTGCAGTGCTAGTGTTATCTGGCAGAAAAGAACTGTGAATATTTAAATTCTCTATCCTAATTTGCAGGCTGCAGACAGTAAAAATATGGTCTGTATTTAATGTTTTTCCCTGTCAGCTCAGGTTATTGTAGAGAGAGAGATGGTAAGTCTTCTGCTTTCCCACCTTTAGAAAGAGAAGGTGAGGTGCTGATACAGCCAGGCTTTAGTTACTTTTGCTGTCCTTAGTGCTCCTTTTTTCTCTGGTGTTCTTCCTTAAATAGACTCATTACAGAAACATGCCGTGGTTTCAGCTACTGGCATTCTCTAATAGTGCATTATAACAGGTCATTAAAATGCTTCACCTCATAGATGTTTTGTGTACAGTGGAAGTTCTCTCACACCCTGATTATTTAATATGAACCCGACTTCATTTTTCTTAACAGAATAAGAGTTCCTCTCATACACTTAGGTGAATTTATAGTTTTCTGTCTTTGATCCAAATCCCTTGTACTGTTCCATTTTTCCTTTATGCTTCTCCTCTGTACCTAGAAAATTTTTACAGCTGTGGCCTTTTAAATCAGTAAATAGAACTGTAGGTATCCTCCAAATTAGAAAGACAGCATTATTTGTATGTTCCACCCTCTTTATCCTCATAAGGAATATAAGTCTTTCAATATAATCTGTGCTATGTTCTTTAAGCATTTCCCAAGCCTTGTGGTGGATTCAGCTTCACAAGAAGTGTGTGGAAGACGATGTGTAGACGAGATATAACTGCATCAGAAATCAGTTCATGCATAGTGTATTGCACCAAACCAGTCTTAAAAATTAACAACAGGGGAAAATGCTTATCTACTTATCCTCCTCAATACTGTTTTTATTTTTTTCCTTTAAGAATCATGGCGTTGAATTCAGAAGACGTCACAACATTGTTGTCTCTTCCACTGGAGCTGACGTAACAGCAAATGTTAAAAAACTAGAATCTTCTGCATTGTATTACACTTTTTGTTTTAAACTATTACTATTTAAAGCACCGACAGGCTGTTTCAAACCCTTAAAAGGCTTTTTCAGTGCTGTCGTTACTGTGTAGTTTCTTCTTTTGGCCCTCGTATTGTACAATGAAGCATGAAGATTACGGCCCACACCCTGGTATTATGTTCATTTCCATGCCTTCATGACTGAACTCAATACCAGCCCTGATGTTTCATGGGGTGGGGTACACTCACTGAGCTTTAAACTGATTCTCTGGTTATTGCATCACTTACGGGCAAATGCTCTGAACGTAAAAACAAAAGAAAATTTAAAAAACCCCCTCACTTATAATTCATATGTCTATCTAAATTAAATGCAACTAAGTCTGAAGCATGTTCCATCATCAACAGTGTAATACTCCACTGTCAAAGTTGCATCAAAGATGATGAAGACATTATTTGTGCTAAGATGCTCTCCAGTGCTGGCATGCTGCTTGCAGAACGTTTTTCACTGTTTTGAGGATGCAGGCATAAAGGAGAGGAAAGCATGTACCACAGTGGGATTTGGATTAGGTTAATGATAACACAGTTAATATTGTAAATTAAGACTTTGTTTTAAATACAGAGGTCTGGAAGACTAATTTTCCTATTCTATTAGCTAGATTTTTAATTAGTTTTAATCTGTTAGAGTTCTTGGATTCTTGTGAAGCTGTTCTTGCTGAGGATGACGTGATTATTTGAGACTACACTGCAGCAAACAGTAAGCAAGAAATGTTGATGTTTTATTCTGGAGGCTGTTCTCATAGTTGATCCAAAACAGCTAATGAATGTGGGAGAGATTTTTACCAATAATAGGTATTTTTAATTAAGCTTATTCCTCTGCCAGCTCTCTACTCTAGAATTCAGCTAAAGGAATCCAAGTCACATAGTATTGTGTAACAGTAAAATAATATGTTAAATAGGCCTTAGAAGTGGCATCTTTCTTACGCAGCAAAACAACATGGGGCTGTTTTGCAGAAGTATGTTTTTGGATTGAGTCTTTTGCTGCTGCTTTATTTTGAAAATGTCAAATTTCTAAAGAAAGAAGCAAGCAAACCAAGTGTAGTCGATGTAGTTTATAAAGATGAGTGAATAGTCTGAGTGTCTTAATAGTTTATTTATACAACAACCCCTTCTAACAGGGACCAAAACAACAACGCTGTTCTGTGTTTGCCTTAAAAATAATTGTGTGTAAACGTGCAAAATTATTGTGGTGAAGTTTAATGTTAAAATAGCTTCAGCTGATGTTTTGATGATTGTGTAGGTATGTTTTTATTTAGGGAATACTAAACAGAAATTTGAGTTTCCTCCAGCATCTTGATTTTTGCAACTTTATTTGAAGTGAACTATTTAATTATATAAAAGGTATTTGAATGGAGTTAATGACTTCCTAGTTTATATCCCTGTCAGGAGTTAGGGCTTAAACTAATCTGATTGCTTTATCCAATTCCAGTAAAGACTAACAAAAATGTTGCCATTTAACTCGGGAATAAAGGCTTGGGGATTTTTGTTTTCCTCTTCAGCTTACAGAAGGTAAATTAGAAATACTGTCTTTCAGCAGATGGATGTTTTATACTGGAAAAACTGAATACATGAACTGTATGGAACAAAAACTCTGGTCAGAAGTTGCTTGAGGACAGATAGTACAAGCTTTCTTCACTTGTTATTTGTCTCTGCAGAATGACATGACGGTTCTCGTGGAGTTTATTAACCTGTATCTCTGGATACTAGAATATCTTCAAATGCATTTAAAAATAAACCTAATTATCTGCTGCCATTCGGCAAATGGGTTCCAAGTCTGTTCAGTATTTCCAGCACAGATTCTCATGATGTTGACATAAGTAGAAACAATGCTGTTCACAGCATTCACATACTTCACAGCGGTTTTATGCCAGTGTAATTCCACTGCTATAGATTTACTGTGTAGTACTATCAATAGAGTTATGCTTTCCGAAGTTTCATTCGTCTTTGAAGATTTTAACTATCTCTTAATTTTATTTCCAAACCAACAAAAAGAAAGAATAAAAATATGGAAGAGATGATTAGGAGCCCACTACCTAAGCTATACTATAAACACATTATAGACCAGAGTGAATGGGTATGTTGTAGTTACAACACAAGTATCTTTCAAAGCGTGAACAGTCTAATAGTATGCTAATTTCAGTGGGTGTTCTGTGCAATATACTGACATGTGCTCGGCCTTGCTTATGTGCAGTAATTAGAAAAAGCTGCAAACTGGAACTAGTAAAATTTGGAAAAGTGTAGACTAGACATTTGCTTGTGTAAAGACTGGGTTTGGAGACATCTGACTTTTTTGGTAAGAGTTCTGTCAGTGTATCAGCTCTGCAACTGGCTTCTTGGAAGCATACTTTTACATGGCAAATGAATTGATGCTGCTTAGTTCATTGCTACCTCTAGCCCTTGACTTGCCAGCTCACAGCTAAGCTGGTTTGCTCCCGCAGTGATTTAATAGCAAAATTTTTTGACCAGGTAAGAGTCAGTGATTGTTAATGCTCACTGAATTCTGCTTCCTCTTAAGATCAGGGAGAATGTTACCATTGTTTTTTCAACAGGAATAGCTGTTGTTGCACCTGTTCCAGATATACCTTAACAGCACAAAGCAGAGTTTTGCCTATTTGGGAAATACTCTTGTGTTTGGCAGAGCTCATGCCCTGTGCATTATCTGTTTTACATGAAGCAAAATATTAACATTTGGGACAGCTCTAAAATGGTTGTAAATGTAATCTGATAAACAGGTACTGCAATATATTGATGTTGCTTTGCATTTGTGTAGATACTGATCATGGCTATTGCAAATAACATGTGACTTCTTAAAAAATTCCTAAAGAAACTCTTATTCTTCCAGCATTTGCAATCTATTTACAAATGCTTTTTCTTTTTTTTTTTTTTTTTTTTTTTTTTTTTTTCTTCATGTGCAGGTAGTGGCCCAATTGTGGATCCAGATGTTTATGGTATATATTTGATTTTCTTTTTCTTTTCTTTTAATGATAAAAATGAAGGAACTGAAACTGTTAAAAAACTGAATGTCAGGCTCAGTTAAATTGAAATGTCACATATTATAAGACAGTTCTAAAAGGTACTTTGTATTTTTGGTTCTTCTGCTGCCTTATATTATTTAAGAAACATGAGGACATTTTACTTACTCTGCTGCTTTTGAATCACATTAGGGGATATGTAAATCCACTGCTACGAATGGTAGCAGTTGATCCGGTAGGATGGCGGCTATCTGATGTGGCTCACAGGCATGAGATTTTATGAACCTTTTGGAGGCATTACTTTGAGGAGAGTTCATTATTTCTCCTTATATAACTTAATTTAATTTTTTCAGGGATGACTCGATACTTGTTCTGCCTCCAAAAATGTACCCCTAAATCCCACTTAAAAATGAGGTTGGCACAAGTAAGTTTTCCTGTAGGCAATTTATTTTGCTCTGTCTGCTCGTTTGTACCTTACTTTAATCTCTCTTGCATAAGCAGACCATGAACTCAGTGATATGTGAGTGTATGCCAGCAGATTTGATGACACAGTGTTCACAATACTCTTTTAGTTGGATGTAATGTTTTGGTCTGTACCTAGTGAAAGCCAGTGTGCACAAGAATAGATGCTGCAGAGTGAAAAGCAACTGGCTAGTTTTACAAAACACTTCTGGTGAGTAGGAAAGTCCATCCTAACCAACATACCCAAACACCCTTTAGCTTCCAGCAGAAACCGGATCTGGTTTGGAGTACTTTTTATTTGGATCAAATGGCCCGTGACTCAAGTTTCCTTAAGCTGATTTAAATGTTATTGCTTTGATTCCGTTCCATGTCATTAAACTTTAGCAAATGTGCAATTGAAGCATCAGTTTGGCTTTAAGTGCTTAGAAATACTAAAGGATAGCTTCCCCTCCCTCTCTTTCAAAATCATTTTTTTGGGGGGAGCTGGGAAGGTGGTGACGGTTTGTGCAATTTCTTACATGTGTTGTATTATGTCAACTGTATGCATGAAGATTTTGATTCTGAGCTGTTTATCAAGGACCTATTTGCCTGTGTATGGCTTTAACCATGTGAGTGCTGTGCTTTGGTTGACCTGGGTAGGTTTCTGCTGAGATGTGCTTTTCAGACTGTGCTGGTAGATCACAGCTTGCAAGACCTAGTCCTGATGAAAGCCGCCTTCCTTTTTATTCCTGCCTTTTCTTTCTGCTGTTTGAAATTGCTGTCTTTGATCTTTGTTTCAGTGACTCAGTGCTTGCTTTGAGAAGCGCTTTGTAGTCCAGAGTGTTTCCCTAATTATTCCAAATTCACAAGTCCAGTTAGTGAGGTGAATAAATGAGGCTGGCTGGAAAGTCGAGGAACAACTACACTTCTTCGGAGAAGCAGCCGCCTGCATGGCTGACAGTGGGAGCCTGGGTACGAGCTCCCACAGAGACTGAGTGGTTTCATGACTTCTTTTCAGACCGCTCTGTCTCTGTGCTAAACCATTTACCCACAGCTTAGATTATGTTGGAAGGAAGATACAGAGAACCACCCCCTGGCTCCTGCAGGCTTCGCTTTAAAATGCATTTTTCAGAGCCCCGTGCTAATCGTGTTGCAAATGTGCCTGGTGTGCAGGGTAGAGTCAGCAGCAGAGAATTTGATCCTGCTGGGCACTGGGACCAGCTGTGTGTCTTTCGGTCTGTTGGTGATGGGTAAAGTCAATGGGAGCTGCGAGGTACTTCCCTGCAGGTGTCAGAGTGCCATAGGGGTCCCTCAGGGCAGGGCCTGGCAGCCAGGGCTGTCCCACCACCCCAGCCAGGAGCTGGGGAGCTGGGGGGCCCATGAACATCCCCAGACCCAGGCATGGGGACCTGTCCTGGGGCCGGGGCTGGGCTAAAGGCCCGCAGGTGGTCCTGGCTCAGCAGGGCCCAGAGCTGGGCAGTGATCAGCTGTGAGGACATGGTGACAGAGGGGATGGAGGTCAGGAGACCCCGGCCTCGAGTACCACTTCGTGCAGAACAAACCCCTTCATAGCGAGGTTTGGCCTGTCACTTGGGAATTGGCCTTCTGTGTCCTGCCCTCCATGTGAGTTGATCTCCAGACATTTTCCGTTAAGTATTTTGAGCATAGAGTGGGAACCCGAAGAGCAGCAGCAGGCTGCGTGATGTTGTGTCTGCTGGGGAGAGTCCCAGCTGCAAGTGCGGAGCAGTTGCTGGTGCCTCTGGATCAGTTCTGCGGCACCTCTCGGAAAAGGTGCCTGTTCTGGTCCCTCTGGGAAGGAGCTGAGAGAAATAAAGCACTTCAACTGCGGCTGAGCAGGAGAGCAAATGCAAAGACAGCTTCTTTGGCTCTGAGTTCATGTCTTCGTGCCCTGCTGTTTCTTCTAGTGTGGTTGTGAACATGAGAGGCACAACATGCTCCATATCGCCCACCCCTCAGAGGACTGTGTGGAATGACCCCCAGTGCTGATGTGACTGTGCTCTTGTCTGTATTCCAGCCACCGTGCACCTTCTTGGTGAAATGGCTGCAAAATACCGCCCAGCCTCAGCTGCGATTTACTGCAGGTTGCGGAGAGCCACAGATGGCTGCAAGAGGCACGTGGCAGTGGGGAACCTGCCCTGAAGCACCTGGCCGTGTAGCAATACAAGTCCCACATAGCATCAGTCAAGAGGCCTGACCCTTATCTGTGACCCAAGCACTACCAAGAGTGTTTGGTATCTGTGTCAGGATTTTCATAGAGAAACAAATAGGAATTGGTTTAACTCCATATCACCCGGTTTGGCTGGATAGCTGTTGCGCGTGTTTTCCTTGCCTGGCTCACGCATTTCAAGAGACACTGGATATCTGACACTAGTTCAAATGCAAGTGCTTCACAGTTGTGCAGCGGGGCAGGGCAACGCAACACCAGCATGCCGACGTGGCCTGCTTTAGCTCTTGCACATTTTAATATAAAAGTACATTCAGGGCATCCAAAGACCAGACCTGAAACACTGCATAGTTCTCATTAGTCCTTCAGGGTGTGATTTCCAGTAGCTGAGTGCAGACCCAAGCATAAACAGAACTGCAAATAGAACTGCTTTTGCCCACCACTATTTACAGGTAAAATTAAGAGCAAAACATTTGCCTTTTGAAATTTTGTATTACAGAGCCACAGCACCAAAGGCTATGAATATTTGTTTTATATATTGGTCTTATAAAACTACCATAAATACAGGGTTGGTCGAACCTATCTTTGTGAAGATTTCCCCAGCTAATTGTAAAGGAAGCCAAATATTGTAGGCTGAGATGCTTGTTATAAAGTGGGCTCTGCCTGCAAATGCGTGAAGCAGAAGCCTGGTCCTTTGCTCTGGCAAAAGCATGTAGTTGTGGTGTGGGATGGTCTGCACAGCACCTTGTCTGAGTGTGCAGGCTGCTTGCGCAGGTGAGCCACTCAGGCAGGGTTGGTGCTGCCCGAGTGCTCTTCGTTTGCCTCTCGCTACTTGCTGCATAGGCAGCAATAGGTGTAGACATGCAGTGCTGACTCAGAGAATTCAAACAGTAGACGACCAGGAAATTGAATTCTGTTTCTCATGAAAGCTCTGTATACTTAATAAGTATTTTGGCTTGAAAGAGTCCTGTCCTTCAGCACGCATCATGACGAGACTAAATAGAATACGTGAGCTGATCAGACAACTGGACTGTACTGATTGTAGCACTGATGCCAGAGGTAGCTTCATATACCAAAAAATCTGCACCCTGACAAGTGCTTTGCAGAAAGCAAAGGAAGATCAAAAGCCAAGTGCCGCTTGCTGTTAGCATTGTTAGCTGAGGTCTCAAAAATGGCCTTGAGAGCTAAAGAAGATAAAGTCTGCCAATGGGCAGGCCCTGCCTGCCCTTGATCAGCAGCAGCTCGGCAGCTGGAAGAGCTCCTGCCTCTGTAGTTACTGAGAGCTATGCCTCTGTGCTCTGCTTTCTCAGAGTCAAAGTTAAAATTTCATCTGTAGGCTTACGGCACTGATTTTAATCAAAATGTGTAAATAAATGTGCAGTTAATTGAAAATATAAATTACAATGCCGGAGTTGCATTTTTGTGATAGATGCAATTGTTGCCTTTGTCTCCTTCTTTCATCTGCACACATTGCAGTCATAAAAATTGAAGCGTTATGTATATTTCCAGATGCAAACATAAAATATATGAATTTATTTTATTTTAATGCACATTTCTCTAAGTTTGTATATATATTATTTAATTCTTTTTACCTCATTTGAATAATTTGACAGGAAATTATGGGTTGTAAATATCCGTGTTTCATTTTGAAATAATTATAAATAATTAAGCCGTGTTCATTCTTTTTGGTACAGACCTGTCAGTGGAATTATTTTGACAAATCAAATTTCTTCACACCATCTCAGACACTTAATTTTTTTAAAGGTTTACCTCTGTGACAGTTTATGATGCTAGGCTGTAACCTCTGTGCACACAACAATATTTTTTTATTATTTTTTAAACAAAGAAAAAGAGCTGTTTCACATTTGGTAGTAATAAACTAGCTGAAGCCCCATCTGCCAGGTTCTTCTCATCTGAAGAGAAGTCCCCAAGCTAATTTCTAAGACTGTCCTGTATTTGGCTGAATACAAGGCTGGAGAAGTTCAGCATAGAGGGCAGTCTTTAATTTTTAATGGGAAAGTCAGAAGCACGTGAAAATAGCTTTATGGATGGAGTTTTTATTTAACTCCAGTTTGTCCAGTAGAGATAGACATTATGGTGTAAATTACTTCTCTTCTCAAGTTTGTCAGTCGCAACACATTTGTTCAAGTATCTGCCACAAGGATTCCACCCCCCCACCCCGCCCCGCCATCCCCTGCAAAGTTTGAGGTACATTAGCGATTATGTATTGTTTCTAAAGAGCTCAGAGTCCTGAGAGTTGTTAGTGGACTTGACATCTTACAGACCAGAAATAATAAAGACAACTGTTTCCCCTCTAAGGTTATGAAATTATAAAAGCAACCTTTTTTCCTTTCCTAAGAGTATGAAACCACGCCTAATGATCTTGGAGACACCACAAATAACAGTAATCAAATCACTTCTACGGATGTTTCCAACAAGGAGAATGAAGATAGCATCACTGTAAGTATATATATTGTTTCATGATCTGTAATCTTGGTGTACTTTCTGACTACAGAACACACCAAACTGTGGAAATTGTAACAGGACCCTGAGCTACCAGAACACTGGAGCTATTGCTGTATTGTGATCAAAACTCAGAGGGAAAAAAAAGAAAATCGATGCTCCCCACTCTAGCCCTCCCCCCATTTTTTGACAGAGCATATCACTTTTCAGTACAAGTAAAACGTCTAGTTATTTTTGTTTCTTGCTTTTCCAAACGAGTAACTTTAACTTTTTAGCCTAAGACTTTGCTTCTAATTTTAACCAAGGAGACCAACTGTATTTACAAAACAAAGACATCCACGGTAATCGGAAGATTGTTGTTGGAATTTGGGTCCTGAAGCCAGCTCCTCCTTACAGAAAGCATGTGCTGCAGTGAACCTTCAAATTCTAATTGTGTGCTTTTAAAACATAATTTCATGTAGGTTTTTGTTAAATTATTTGCCGTAGATTTTAATATAAGTAGCTGAATTGGTGGGCTTCCTCCTTTGCTGCCTTGCCTCTTGTGCTTTCCTGAGCTGAATTGCTGGAAACTGGTGTCAGGTGGCCAGGCTGGTTGCTTTTGCAGCCTCCCTGCATCGGTGACTCCGAAAAGCAGCAGGTGGTGTAGAGCATGTGCATTCAAGTTCACTATAGAGTGGACTGTGACTCAGGACACTGTGCAAAAAAATTGGGAGGATCCCAAACAGCCTTGTCTTGTCTGGTAAGAGAATAATTGAATGGCTGAGGTTGGAAGGGACCTCTGGAAATCCTCTGTCCAGTTCCTCCTGCTTAAAGTGGGGCCAGCGTGGTTGCTCAGGGTTGGGTATACTCTGCTTTTGACATCTCCAGGGATGGAAACTCCATAGCCACTCCAGGCAATCTGTACCAATGTACAACCACTCTTATGGTAAAATCTTTTTTCCTATGTGCTTTTGTTATGTGTTTTTTTATAACATGCTACTCTGCTGGAAGAGAAAGGGGTAATGTGCACTTGCTCCCACCTGCCTTGAATGTGTAGGATGTTGAAAAAGTTGTTCTCAGAGGTGTCTGAATCTCTGTTCTCTGCAGGATAGAAGAAACCTCAACAAGTACTTTTTGATCCAAGTGCAAATGTTTCCCAGTTGAAATGAATCTCTTTACCTAACTGGGCTAATATGAATGTATGCTGAATGTCTTTGAAGGTAGTTCATGAGACTTAAACAATCAGATCTGTTCATGTCCCCTTTTTATAGGTGTATGTTGTGGTGGGAATCGCAGCACTGGTGTGCACTGGCTTAGTAATAATGCTCATTATTCTGAAGTTTGGAAGACACTCCAAGTTCGGGATGAAAGGTAAGCAGGGTTGTGTTTCATACCTTCCAGGGTTGGTGTAGGTTGTATGAGCTGATACTATAGGCTTCTGCACTGAGAGCAGTCAAAATAACTAGAGTAAGTACCATCACATTTAGTGGGTTTTTTTATTCATCAGGTAAGTATGGGCAGAGTGTAGAATTTTGGATCGAACTCTTCCACTTCTTTTTTTTTTTTTTTTTTTGTTCTTATAACAAATTGCATTTTGTTCCCGTCTGCTGCAAACCCCCCTGGGATGCTTCCTGCAGTAAAATAATTCTTGAGACAGTGTATGCAGGAAGAAGATAGGAAATGAAATTTATTCTGATATGAGTTTGATTACAACGATTTAATGAGAATCCGTGCTGCATGTAAGAGGTACTTCAGATCATACTGCAGTGTCACATTAAGGTGACAGATTAAAGGGGAAACAATGGCAAGAACGGAAGGTGCGTTTGCAGTGGATCCTGTCAAACTGGTGCTTTCTGACAGTTGCATTTCCTTGAGCTTCTGTTTGTATCTTGGGAAGTAGCAGCTGGAGAGAGTGGGAAGTGCTCATGTCCTGTGGAAGGGGGAAATCTCAGCCCTTCCATTTATTCATTTATTTATTTTACAGACAGATGGAGGTATGTGAGATGTGGAGGTACCTGCAACAACTCAATCACTGTATTATTTTACTGATCTCATTAGTCGGTGTCTGGTGATGTGGGTGAAATTATATTTAAAAAAAAAGAAAAAGCACTGTCTTGTTGCAAAGACGAGAAGGTGCTTTGCTAGGTGCTAAAGGAGTTGAACATTTGTTATTAAGATGTGTAGATGAGGGTCTGTGGAGAGTGGTAAGTAATCTTTTGGGAGGCTTCTGTTAACTGTCTTCCCTCTCAGTTGTGCTCATGACATAGTACCACATACACGTATAGTTTGGTAACCCTTACTTGCTCTTCACAGGTGCTCTGTATATTTTGCGTTTCTCTGTTCTCTTCAGAGGACAGCAGAGCAGAAATGTAGTCAGTGCAGATTAGCTCGTTGGGCTGGTAACCTTTATTCTCTCCTTCTTCAGACGGGACAAGTCTCAGCTCTTTGGACTAGCATTAAAAGAGGACAGTCGTGAAATATCCTGAATAGCGACATGGAGCCAGCGGGATAGACTTGCAGAGTTTTGGCCAGACTAGAAAAAGCTTTCTGTGACCTGAACAACAGTTCAGCGTAAATTTTGTGTCTGAAGCTTTCTGAATTGCATTTAGAGAGAGGTAGATGGAAGAGAGAGGTAGATGGAAGCTAGGTGAGAGCAATGATGAGAAATGTCTGATGCTAGTTCTTTAAAGCTGAATGCTTGTTACGTTTTTCAAAACTTGCATTAAGTATTTCAAAATTACATTCTTGGAGGAACAATGAAGTAAACTCTATCCTGAGGGAGAATGCGCAAAAGTTGCATTTTGTGTAGTAACATTTTAATTTGCCTTCCAGGAAGCTTCTTACATAGTGGTTGTGTTTTAGTATCTTCAGGTACAACTTTTCTCACAAAAATATTGCTCTTGCCTGATCAGTCAGTTTGACCTCAGTAAATTTTGTTGCAGAATTGTCCACGTAGATCACATCTTAGTAAGGATACACTTTTGGGAGAATGGCTATATGAAATTCTGAAGAAGCAGCAACCTCATATGCAGTGTTTAGTTCGTTCTTTATATTTGACCAGTGATGGTTAGGCAGATCAGTAAGATGACCTCACAGTTCAGGTACACTCCTTCAGAAACTAATCACAGGCATGGTATGTGTGGTAATGGTGAAATGTCACTGTGAGCTGCAACGAATTCTTGAATGGTTCATTAGAATGGAGGGACCTTCAGTTGCCCCTGAAGTGAACCTCAAACTTCTCCGAAGTCTGCATTCACATCTGAGCTTCACAGTCTCGATCTGTCCATAGTCCAGAGTCCTAGGAACACTCTCTCCATTTACCATCATCATCATAGTACTATTGCATTCATATTAAAGCAATATTTAAAGACCCGAGATTAGAACACCAAATCAATACATAATACCCAGACAAATAATAAAATATTACTGGCTCTGAAAAACTTGCAGCCTAAGTATATCTTGAGAATTCATAAATGAAGATTAAAAAACTCTTCCTTGAGGAAGATGAGTCAAAGGTGAAGAGAATTTTTTTTACTGTCAGTATTGATCAATACAATATGTTTAAAATGTGTTATCTTTTAAATTCTGAATAAAAGGATCAAGCCGGCAACCTGTGAACTCCTTGAGTCATTTGCCATTGAATTCAGTGACAGTAGAATTTGTTGCAAATTAGCTTACAGACATAGTGTTGTAGTTGATGGTTTAATAAACAGTCTTAGTAGGGAAGTAAAATATCGATTGCCTTTGAAAATATTTATAAAACAAGATAAAGAAATCTTCTTTTCGAATCTGCCCAAAATATGAATGTTTTACATTCATAAGAAGGAACTTCCCGAGTTAGATCAGGCATATATGCACAAAAGGCTGTACTTTTTTTCTGTTATCTTGCAAGGACGCAACATAGTCATCTCGGACACCCTGTCTCCCCACCCTTCTTCAGCAAGCAGTTTGGAAATAATCAGAATAGTCACTCAGTGATTGAAGCAGTCAAACTGGCACTCAATTATATTTTTCATGTAACCATGTACACGGAAAAAATGTTCCACTGAAAATCAGAAAAATAAGTGTGTAAGTAAATAGACAATCAGCACTGTGTGTCACATGAGGAATGTCTTTGTGTAAGGGATGAAATTTTCACCCCATTTGGGTTCGCAGCAGGCATCTGCAGCTTCTTGAAGGCATTGTTTTATACTTCGTATTTTTAAATGCCAGTTTGTTCCATCTTTTGCACGGGTATCATCTGCTGAGTTTTTAGACTGTGTCCTTGCTGAGCCCTTCTGTGCTTGGAGAACTTGAGCATGGTTGGAGCGTGCGTGGACAGTGGCAGCATCCCTAGAAGGCGATGTGGAGCGGGCAGTTGTGTCTGAGCTCTGCTCTACCAGAGTTGCCCGTATGTGGAAGCACTGCAAACATGAGACTGACACAGAGCTCACATGCCTCGCCGTCTTCTTTCAATTATTGTACTGACCAGGAGAGAGTCCAGTTTATGTGGAAGGGAGCACCGGGTCCTCCAGGAGCTTCCAGTACTTTGGCAGTACTGATCAATCTTTTACCAAGATCTGCTGAAGAGTTGTATAAAAATAACTTGACCTATCTTTTGGCTTCTCTCTTCATTTTGTGTATTTAAGGTGAGGGGACAACTTGGGTTATATTCATTTCCTTCAGTTACCTTTCCAAATTGTAGTAATAGAATATTTTTGCAGGTAAGGAGGACAAGCAAAGCTCTCCTTCATGGCCAGTAGCAAAACAAAAACATTTTGTTGTGATATTATGGATTCTGGTTAGAGTCGGATTGCACCGTATGAGGCAGTTGCTTTAATTCTTGCAGTGGTTCTTTTCACGCTGTTTTTTAGAGGTAGGGGAGATAGCAGGCTCAGATGATTACCTTAGGAGCAGTTTTAGCAGAGAACTGGTTTGTGGTGTGTGCTAGAAGATACTCGAAATAAGGTCAGTACTAAAAAGCGATACTGTTCTTTCTACCCTATGGATGAACTCTCATGTTGTGCTAGACTTCCAGATTTACATTGCAGAATTCATCAGAGTAGTTGGTGAAACATAATTCTTTCTATTTCTCTGCTTATGTGCATGTTAAACACCTTATACAGGGTCTGTTGATAACAGCTTTGTGTGAAAAGCTGCTTTTGGTTGCTTGAATTTGGAGGTGACCCTTGCAAGATGCTGAAAGTTAAATGGTGAAAGCTTCAGTTAATTTCTTAAATGTTTTCATTAAGATTTGTGGGTTGCTCTTATGGAACACCTTGGCTTGCATTAGGATGTGAAAGTGCTTATGGTGGGAATTCACTGAAGGCTATCAAGACAGCTCTTACTATTTTGTGGACATTTCTGACTCCATCTAACCAGGTTATGAAACTGAAAAACACCAAGGGAACTGGAGTAGAGAGGAAGGTTTGTGAACTCCCTGAGAGAATTTGTGAAAGAATAATTCTATTCCTGTTTTATTCTACCTCTTGTGTTGAAAAATAAATGTAAATAAATGACTAGTTGCAGCATAACCAACCTGATACACTAAGCATGAATGGAAGTATGGAGGAAACTGATGGAAGATAAATCAGTAGATAAAGTTTGAAGTAACATAATTCAGTTAAAAGGAGGAAAACATTTTTGCTGATCTCAACTGTAGTGAATTTTAGCACAGAGTGTCCCTGTTCCAGCAACAAGGCAATATCCTCGTTGGTTCTTGCTTGCTAGGAAAGCTGGAAGTGGATGATTACAGGATATAGTATTATCACAGCTGCTTTACTGTACAGATAAACAGAGTTTGTGTAGGTTTTACCAAGACCAGAAAGGAGAGAGAACACACTCCTCCCGAAAGCAGTCTCTTCTGTCTTTTAAGAAGTTAACAAATAGAATCTGACAGAAGTAGAGGGAAACATATGTGTACTCAATCCCTTTGGGGTGAGTGGGGTTTTTTTGAATGTTTGTATGAAGTTTCTGTCCGTGCTTTGAGCTGTGTGCAGTAGTGCAAAGCTAAGAGAACAAGCTGAGTCTAGAATTCCCGTTGTACTTAGGCAGTGCTAGCTATCTTCTCATGTCTCTGAGCTTGGGTGTCGTGTTTTGAAAGATGCTTCTCCTTCCTGGAGTGCTTTCTGAATTACCTACCGTGTCGAAACTTAATCCTGACTGTGAATGCTTTGCCCCTTTCATGGTCTTTAAAGTCCGTTCACTTCAGGGTACAAAAATTTGTCTTTCTCTGATCAGGTAATGAGATTGTGTGAGTTGATTTAAGAAAGAAAACAATGTCCCTTTTAGGATGAACACCCCAAAATAGTACCTTCTGTTCAAGCCCTTGTTAGCTGTTTGTCATCATTTTTGCATGTTAGTTTGAAATTGGGACTGTCAGTCAGGATGCTGTGCTCTTTCACCAAGCTGGTTAAAAGTTATGAACACATCCATGGATTTTGCCTGCCAAAGTCAAAACAGGGTATTTTCTCCTACTTCTTGATAGTTTTTTTGCTCAAATGGTTTCTGTAACTTTTTTTGCTGGGGCATGAACTTCCTTGAAAACATTTTAGTTAAAAGCATTGATTATTCCAACAGGAGCGCATTGAAAATTTGAGGAATATTTTTTTCTTCCCTGTGTGTCATTATCTATAGTGGTTTTGCTTGTAAACTCTTGTTATTTTGGGGCTTTGGTCTAAAAGACAGTACAGGAGAGGGCAGCTTGGAACTCATCTTCAGTTGCAGTGTATTTCTCAGTTTTCTTACAATATTTTAATTTTGGTAAGAAACACTATACAACAGCATGCTAAAAGCCTCCTTAAAAAGCAATATTGTCATTCTGATAAAATGCATCCATAACTTTAACTCTCCGTTAGCCCAATAATCATTTTTACATGACTTCTAATAGAGTGCTGTCCCGGTAAGAGTGCAGTGCTTTACCGTTCTCTCTGAACATGACCATTTATTGAGGCTTTTGCATATTCTTTTGGATATAACTTTAGGGCCAGCAGGAAATCTTTTATGTCTTATTTGTCTGTAAGCACATAGCAAGTGGTCATTGTATTCTCTGTTTTAGTACATTCTACTTGACGGCACATCGTTGTGGGAGAGGAGGTGATTGCAAGGGACTTCAAAACAAACCCTACTTCATTCACATTGGTGACTAAAGAGATCAGATTTTGGAGAGTTTAGATATCTCTAAGCGAGTGGTTTGAAGGGGAAAGGCAGAGCTGCTCTGTTTATTAACTCACACTTTATCACATTATTTACTTAAGCAATTGGGTTGCTTGTAGAGTAGGAGGAGAATGTAATGGCATTAGAATAGAAGAGCTTTTACTCCTTTTGATTCTAAACCAAGTACAAAATAGAAGCTTTGCATCTTCAGCAAAGACCTGCAGTTTGACAGATATGATGTAATGTTCAATTTGGTCTGTGATAAGCTTGCAGTGAGGGTTTCCTGGACAATTTTGCCGTGTTTGCCAGATAATTAGGAAGATCAGTTTGGAGCTTGGGAACATGCTTACTGCTTGACCTTCAGCAAGTCACTGAAATTCAGAGCTTTTTGAGTTTCCATTTGTACCTATAGAAGTGATTTTGTGCTGTGTTGTACCTACCCAAATGCAGATTCTGTGGGCGTTGATCCTATGTCGTTAGAACGTTTCATTATGTAGTCAATGAGCAGAATATAAAAGAGGGATTAATTCATGTGAGTCAGTGTCGTAAGATAAGATGTAGAAAAAAATGAATGTGCTCAAACCTACAGTATTTTAAGTAGTAGACATGTAAAGGCAATGATGATATTGCTCATCTCAAGCACACACAAGAAGCTATTTTTGTTGTTTGACATTGACATTCCAGTCCCTGCAGTCATGGGCAGATCATACAAATTGCCTTTCTCTGGGGCATCCCTTGTATAATGGGGGCAGTAGTATTTACTTATCACATGAACATTCAGAAGATAGGGTTGTTAATGCTTCTAAGTACCTTACTCTGAAGAAGCAAATTGCTGAAAGTACTTCAAAGAATGAGAGTTCCTATGAACTGATCCGTGAAAGTCATTTTGTGTGAAGGATTTTACAAAGATCTTAAAATATTTAAGCCACCATTCTGTTGTGTTACAATAAAGAAAAAGACATGTCTCTTAAAGCATTGTTTTGGGGCCACGTAACTCTATCAGAATGTAATGTTAGGTATAGCTTTTCATTGGTTTTATTCATATAAAATTTGGTCTCAGCTTTCTGTCTTCTACTGGTTTCCTGAAACTGATCCTGAAGTGCAAGATAAAAGAGAGGAATGTAGCTCTGGTTCTATAGTACAAACAAGCCAGTGGATGGATGGCATGCCCCATACGTAACAAAGGATTTAGGGAGACATCTCAAGTCTGAAGCTGGGGAATTTTTAATGGTGAGATGGTGCATTTGACTATGATATTATTTGGTTGCAAAATTCAAACTCAGTTGTACTGATTGAGGCAGAGGAGAAATTATTAACTTGCTGAGAGTTTTTCATGATTCAGACTACCATACTGATGGATATTATTAACACAGGAAAATTGTCTGAGGCCGTATGTCTGTTACTAGTGAAAATATATGGAAAACAAGTATAAATAAGTACCTGTTGTATCCCACTGCCCCTCCCACCAAAAGTATACAAGCAGGTGATGGGATGAAGGAGTGCGCGTGTATGTGGTGTGTGTGAGTGAGATGAACTGGAGAGCTAGGGAGATGCTGAGTAGAGGACAGCTTAGATGTGAAATGGAAAGTGACTGAAGTGAGGCTAAAAATGGATGCAGTGGAAATGAGGAGAGCTGAAAATCATAGTTGCCAGGGCTCTACGTTGACGTGGGCTGAGGCTCAGAGGAATAGCACAGCTCCTACATTAAGGTAGTGGCAGATTGCTCCGCAGGTTTTTATTTTAGAGAGTCCAGAGTTTCTCTCTTAGTTTCTTATGTGCAAATGGTGAACACTTCCCTGCTTTTATATGAACCGTTGCCCATATGCAGGTCATGCTGTTTTGGAAATGTGTTAGTTTGTAAGGGCAAATTGTGGCTTAGTCCATGGAGAATTTTACAGAGAAATAAGACTACACATGGGATGAAATATGATGAAGAGGGAAATGGGATGTGGGAGAGAAGGTGGGTCATGGATAGTTAAATATTTACCTGTAATCAGAGTGTGATCAGGCACAAAGAGGTTGGAAGAAGTATTCAGATGTGGAGACCGAATGGGAACAAAGGAAAAGAGCAGATAATAGCAAAGCCAGCCTATGCTTTTTATTTATTTATTTATGTATTTACAAGTGGTCCCAGTTCTCCGGTGCTTTAAGTACCATTTACTACAAAGTATATGTGGGCTTGGTTGTGATCACCATTTGAGGAAATGTTGAAGCTAGAGGATGCTAGAAAACTACGTGTTAAAAACCAAGCAGTTCTTAGAAACAGAGATGGGAACATGAATAGCAGATAAGTAGAAGGTATTCCGGGTAGAGGTGGGGTCCATTATATGAACTCCAGCTAAGAAAAAGGCTAATATGGAAGGGGCTGCCAGCAGAGGTGCTGATAGAAGCTGCTTCTGGGCCTGGTCTGGCTTGTAGTGACTCACCACAGAACAGCTGGGGCTGGCAGGCGCCCTGAGAGTGGCCAGTCCGACCCCTTGATCAAAGCAGGGCGAGGTACTGCGGTTTGCTCAGGGCTGTGACCAGCGAGGACTGAATATCTCCAGGGATGGAGACTTCACAACCTCTCTGGGCAAGGTGCGTCAGTGTTCAATCACCCTAGCAGTACGATTTTTATTTCCTTATTTTATTTCAGTTTGTGCCCACTGCTGCTTGTCCTGTCTATAGGACACATTGAGTCACGCTGCAGAGGAACAAAACAGGGGTACATAAAGGTGGCAGGTGGACAAAGACACTTTCTGAACTGTTATGTGTTGCTTTTGAATACTGGTTTAATTATGAAAAAAAGAAAATACTGAAGGGTTACGGTAGACCACATGCTATTTTCGGTACAGTGACATCTTTTTCAGGGAAGATATTTGGCTCTGGTATGTGAGTCTCTGTTGAATAGCACCAGTGGGGATTACAAGCATATATTGCTTAGGACTTCGCTCCTTTTACAATACTTGTCAGATATAGTGTGAGTTTTCCTCCATTTGTGTTCCTCAGCTTTCAGAAACCGATGTAGGATTCCTCCTCTGATTGAGTTGCATTAATTTCTGCTAATGGCTCTGAAGTTTTTCTTTTTTTTTTTTTTTTTTTTTTTTTTTTTTTTTTTTCTTTTNGGGAGAAACCCTGTGCTTGTCCTGAATAGCAGAAAGTACAATTACTCTGCTTTATAAAGTTCTGTTTTTAAATGCCTGGCCATCTTAGCTACTTATCAATTCTCTTAGCAGATGCTGAGGTCTTAGTAGAGTTGGAGTGCCCTTTTTCATTTCATTCCTATAAAAGCATTCAGTATTGAATTTTGCACAACAGGGGAAGATTGGCCCTGGGCTCAGAGCCTGGCTGGGACAGAGCACTGTGCCTGAGCCCTCCTCACAGCTGTTGTCATTCTGCTTCCTGCAGTGGAGCTGTGTCTTTTAAAGTAGCATGGACACAAGCACAAAAAGTGAAGACTCATTTAAGTTTGTTTTAGGCAAATGTGTGCATCTAAAAAAGCCCCATAAACAAAAACTGCTCAGAGATTGAATATAATTTTTAAAGTTTTCTGGTGCTTATTTGAACTTTCCCCAAATCTGGCAAACTGTTTGTTTGTTCTTTTTTGGTTTTGCAAAAACATACAGGAGTAGCCTTTTATCAACAGCTTCTTTTAATGCATCTGAAGACGCCTTTGTTTTGTTTGTGCACTCTCATGGCATTATACTCTTTGAATCTGAATATTTGGAAAATGTTCTGAGTAATTCAATAGATTTTTTTCCAGGTTAATGGTGTTTCTTCTTGCAGAATGAACAAGAACTGTAAAGCCATTGTTGTAGCAATGCTGTTGCTGCTTAGGAAGAAATGAGGAAGTACAAAAGTTCACAGGAATTAAGAAAAATTAAGACAAAAGGTAGCCAAGCTGCTTGAGTATCTAGTAAAAGGAACACTTTAGGTTTTATTTCAATTCTGGGCAAAGGTTCAAAAAATATTGTTTTATTTGAGTGAATGGGTCCTTTTCATATCTCTTTTTCACACACCCCCCCTGATGCGTGTTTGTCACCTATTAGGGTATCTATAACCTGGGAGCTGCTTTGTATATATGCTGTTGACGCAGCCCCACCGCTGCAGCCTGTGTATTCCCCAAGGTGTTTCCTTTACGGGTAGCTGAACACACCTTTTCCAAGTGACTCATAGTTGTTTTCTTCCTGGAGATCCTGTACCTCCCCATTGCTTCCTCACCAGTGCAATGTAGGTGTGTGCCTCTCTGCCTCACAGTGGCCACTGTTTTAGCCTGTCACATTTATTTACTTAAAACATTAGGGCTGTATTCAGTCCTCAGCCTGGATGATAATCCAGTGTAAGGATCAGTAATGCCTTTTTTTCCCCATAAATGAATGATAAGGTGAAATGGGAATGGTCTTCTCTGTTTCAAAGTAGGTTTTTGTGCTGCCCTCAAAGCCCATTTTCTCCTAATACCTATGTAAAAATCAGAATTGTGTTTTTAAACAGGAGTTTCTTGTTCTTTTTTTTTTCTTGTGCGCTGCCCTGTTTTCTCCCATTTAACCCTGTTCACTTTGCCAATGCCGGAAACCAGGAAGAAGCGATGTCACTTCCAGTATGGCATTGAGGAACAAGATCTAGCAAAATGAGATCAGTCTTATTTCTTTGGGGTTTTCTTAAGAGAATTAAGGCAGGGTTGAGAATCTTTCTGCTTTGTTCTGTTTGACTTTTTGGAGCTTCCTGGAAGAGGCAGTGGGGTGGGAACAATGTAACAGGTTCCTTTGTGGTGAAGTAAAACAGACAGACCGTTTAGTAACTGTTATTTATTCTAGGTCAGTTTTATTCCTACTGTTAAAGGTTAATGCCACTGTTTCTTCAACTGCCTGGTGTAGCTGAATGCCCAGAAGCACACCGTGGAGTAATGTGAACGTGCAAGAAGTATTTATAAGAAGTCTTTTGTGTGACCCTGAGAGATGAGAAAGTATTTATCGTGAAGCTTTGCTTCTTCCCAGCAGTTTGGCCAGCCAGCCTGACTGTGGTTCTCCTCCTTCTACCAGCCCTGTTCCTTCGTGCCCTCTCCGAGCGCTGATGGTGCGGCAATACAGCGCTGGCACATCTGAGGACTCAGACCTTTTCCCTCAGATCTGTTTTGGGTTTTAAATGCATCATCCTCATGGAGTAACAGGAGGGGAGAAGATAGCCTACGGCTGTGGCACAAACTCTGCGCTGCCACAGCTCCCTCACAGAGTACGCAGAAGCATCCGCAGCTGTAGGAGTTAGTTCATAACCTTTGTGTAGAGGGCCTGTGGTCACGGGTTTGCCTCCACATTCAACGGGGCCAGCCTCACCAAGCAGATGTGCCCTATACGGCCTTGTGAAGTAGGAGAAACTTTGACTTCGAATCTGATCAGAAGACGTTCTGAGTAATCCAAACTTGGAGAGGAACACTCCTTAAAAATCAGTGAATTCAGTTACAAAACCCTTTGTTTCACCTGAGAGCCCTCAGGCACAGGGGCTGGTGGCCGCGGATGAAAATTTTGTGACCAGAGGGCTTCCAAGTAGTGTTTGTGGCCTAATCTCTCTGTGCTTGTGCCCTCTCAAAAGGTTGTATTTCTGTGATTTCTAGGAATAGGCAGCAGCAGAAATGTACCTCACAGAAATATTTCTTTTTCCACAGTAGTATCTGAAGCAGAATTTCTTGACATCCCTTACATTTTTGGAGAGGGCCATTGCAGTGTTCCCTCCCACGACCTCTAGAGCTGCACTGTTTTCTGTCCTTTCCCTGTGGCATGTGGGGCTGTGTACTAGGAGCAGCCCATGTTTTAGGTCTTCAGGCAGGTCTGATGCACTTCCTCATTTGTTGAATGTCTCTCACATTTGAGCTGCCTGAGGGTCAAATCAAAACAAGCAGTCAAATTTTGTGTTGGTGGCTACCACCAGCCTGATATTTCAGCCCATTGTCATCTTCTTGGAGGTGTCTTTTGAGCTCTTACAGTCCTCAGTCACTTCAGAGAGTAGTAGATAGCCTCTCCTGCTAAATTACTGTTTTTCTTTGCTTCTGAGTGCCAGCTTGCCAGCTAGGCAAGTATTTTAGCTGATTCTGATGGTGCCTGAAGCTTGTGCATTGTGTCTGCTCTTGCGCTGGCCACTCCCTGCGTGCTCCAGGCAAACATTAACGCAGGGTATTTTGCTGCCATCAGAAGAAGTCATGCAACCTGCCGGTGGCACAGTAAACCCTAGGTGCCCTGTGGGTGCAGGTTGTGCACCCGGTGAATGGCGCAGGGCCTGTTCCCAGCCCAGAGGCTGTGAGTTTGAGTGATACAGCTATTAAGCGTGAAGGCATCACCTCTGGCACGTTAAATCTTTGGGCTGCAAAAGTGTTCTGGATAAGCGTGACTATGCGCTTGCTCTGTGCTTACATGATCCCTCAGGCAGATACTTTTTGCCTCTGTCAGAGGCAGGGCAATAGATATTCATTTGGTTGGACTGGCATAGTTATCCTTGCATTCTATGCCTGCTGCACACAGGAAGGCTGGCAAGGGAGAGAAAGTTTCTTTCTCTCTGTTTCTTAAGGGCTCTGTTGCTTTGGTAAAAAAGAGTATAAAATAAGTACACATGGCTTTGTTTTAGCAAAGTAATAGTTTGGAATTTCTTATAGTTGATTTAGGGTGCAATTCACCAATTCACTAGATCATCTAGCGTAAGTGCAGAGGAACCAGAGGAAACATTGCTCCTTTTGCTCATTGGTAAAGCAGCCTGTACCTGGTTCTTGCACGCAGCATTTACTACAGGCCATGTGGCAGGCACAAGTGGAGCATGATAGCAAACCAACAGAGAAACAGAGGAGCGCTTATCTTTCAGACTGCTCAACCATACTGTGCTAAGGCCATGGAGTGATTTGGACAGTTTCAATCCCCATGTTTCCCTTTGGCACAGCTGGATGGTTTCTGAGCTGAGGTCAGAGTCTGTGTGTTCCTGCAGGGACTGGAAGCATTTGTCCAGTTGCGCAGTTCAGGCCCAAATGCGCCAAATTTGAATAGCGAGAGAAGGATGCAGCTGTCTTACTCCACCTTCCTGTAGCTTCCTTCTACGGCAGCAATTCTGCGCAGTGCTGGTGTTGCCTGCGGCAGCTCTGGGCTGACAGTCGTACCCTTGTGATGCCAAAGGGAGAGGAATTCCTACCCTGTGTTTGCAGTCTTTATGCAGTTGGCTGTGACTCACCTGTGTACTTTGAAAAATCTTCACGCCACAACAGACATTCACTATTAATCGCAATGACATCGTCTAGCATTTAAGTGCTTAGGTACTGCAGTGATGGTAACTTTTGCAAACTTTGACTTGCTCCCAGCAGCCAGGACAACATTTTTGCTATGTACAAGCTATGCTTCTACAAACAGGTGTTGTGATTGCATAAAGTATAAAGCTGAGCACTGTTCTCACTGACCACTACCTGTACAAAAAGGATGTTTGTGTGCACTGTTGTGTACACTAGCTGCCTTGGAACAGTGACCTCTTTACCACTGAACTCCTGTACTTTGTGCACACTAACTTGATTATTGTCATTTATTACTTACCTTTTAAGTGCAAGACATAGAGCTTCTGAGAGTTTCCCAGTGACTCTTCCAGCTGTCCCAGCTCCCAAGTTTACTTAAATTTTGATGAGATCTTCAGAGTTAGCCCGTCTTTTACCAACTCATTCTGTTGCAGTTGACTACTGATAACCTTTTTCCACTGTAACAATCATGAAAGTGCATTCAGGACTGTGAGCAATGCTGTGGGAATTCTTTAATTGAAATGTTTTCTTTCAGTTCAATAATTTGGTCACCAGTTTGTTTTGCTTCAGCGTGAAATGGGGAGAAAAAAACCCAAACTAACATTAGCTGCAGTGGAGACTTCAGAATTCGGTGTTTATTACTGTTAGCTAGTCAAAGAGCTGTCTTAATGTTTAAAACCTTACTAAGTGAGGGGATTTTGGAAAAGGGACAAGGAAATTGGCTGTGTAGAATGGATCCACTGGTATCTAAGGATGTTGGTATGCTGATGGCATCCTTCATTAAAAAAAAAAAAAAAGGCCAGTGAGCCTGCCTCTCTTTTACACAATGGCCCCTTTATACTACCCTGCCAGTAAATGAGTGTAGATGGGAATTGGACTCATTTAGATTGATAGGGGCTAGCATTTCTTTGGGGAGAGAAGTGCAGCAGGCAGAGGTCCTGCGGTTGGCTGTGTCAGCTTCCATGTACATTTAGGAAAGTATCTTTTCAGTAACATGGGAAACTAAATCCTCCCAGAGAATAGGTGGAACCTAATCTTGGCCTTTAGCTCCTCAATTAACCTTCGCACTGTAACAGGGCTCTGGATGAGGGAGGCGTATTAGAGTGGTTCTGAAATAGCTTCTTAAATAGGAGGTGAAATATCAGTGTTTTGCTGGAATACTGCTTCTGGCCAACACAGCAGGACTTAAAGAAAAGGTAACGGAAAAGAGCCCCAATTAATAAGGTCTCTACTGAACCTGCTCTGGACAAGATACTGACTAGGACCAATTCTCCTAGGTGAGTCCTAGCTACAAAAAGAGAGAAGAGAGAGTGCCCTTAACCATACTTTGGATGTACCTGGCTGCATTGGCTGGTGTGTGTGGTAAGCACATAAAGTACAGCAAAAAGTATTTTGCTGATGCCGGTAGGAAAACTCAATGTGTCTAGTGGTAGGTATGAACACAGGTTGTAGCCTGAAATGGTGAATGCTTTTTGTGCAGGCTGAGGGGTTCATGTGCGTTCATGTTTATGTATGCTTGCACATTCCTGGTTTGCTGTGTAGCTTGTCAGCTATAGACAGATAATTATCTTCCTAAATGGGATTCAGAATAGTTTTCTGCTTTGTTTAACAGAACTTTATGGTGTTTGAATATTTTTATTTGTCCAGTATAGTCATAGTTTGGTCACTTAAAAACCAAATATGTCAATTTTTGAAATACTTCATGGCTTCACTGCTTATGATTCACCTTTTGAAATGTGATTGTAGCTCTGACACATTGCTGTTGTTCAATTTCACTGATCATGCAAAATAGGTCTAGAATTTTAAAGGTGGAAAAATGAGAAAAGTGAATTTTGCATGATTCCTGCAGCCATACTTCCTTTTCTGCAAAACAGTGTTTTATGGTTCTCCATGTAGATTTTTGTTTATCTTCAGGAGTAGTACAGGTGGTTGGAGAGTCCTTGAACTAGCAGCAGCTTGTGAAGAAAATTTGTGAAGATAATTACATTTCCTTTTTTACTTTCCTATGTAACCTCATCTAGGTGTTCGTGCTCCAGTGGAGGGAATTGGACTAGATGATCTTTCGAGGCCCAATCCCTAACATTCTGTGATCCTGTGTGATTCTGTGTGATTCTGAGCCTAACTGTATGGAATTCAAGGGTTGTTTTGTAAAGAAGTGCAGTGTGTGGCAGTTTGGACTGAACAAATGGCTCTGAACCATGAGTTATGCAAAACTCTTAGCACAGAAGGTGAATGATGTAAAGAGCAGGAATGGTTTAAGACAAAAGCCCAAAGTTGTGGAGAAATTCCTAGGATTGAAGATGCAATAGTAAATTATGATGAGGAAGGTGGGACCAACTTCTGCCAGTTGGAAGGAGGACAGAAAAGGGTGGTGGGATTTCTTGTCTGTCTGGGGGAGATCTCAGCCTGGCTTTGAAAGAGTGACCCCCGATGTCATGAAGGAGAGCAAAAAAATCAGTGGGGAAGTGAATGAAGAAAGGAATGAATTGGTAACCTTATCCAATGAAAGCAAGAGAAGAGGCAGTGAGGGGGGAGGGTTGAGAGCGGCGGAGACTGTCAGCTCTGACAACTCTGATGAAGTAAGTGAAAGGCCAGCAGATGTGTCACAGAACGACAGTGTGAGAGTTTGTTCTCAGTCAGGCCAGTACTGGGAATGCAGGCCTTTACAGGTACCTTGCAAAGGCTGCCGTACCCAGTCCAGTCATCATAACTATGGCCAGGAGCTGCTCTGAGCTCTGTAGCAGCAGGATGAGAGCTTGGGAAGCTGGTTTTTCTCTCAGTTCTAACTGCTGCCAATCTGAAATCAAGCTCTTGCTGTCAGTGGAACTGTGTGGTTGTGAGGCTGGCTTGTTAGAGCAAAATTTGATCCCGGAAGGTGTGTATGTTTCAAAATAGCATCATGGGACCAGAGGAGGAAATCTGTAAGATGTGCTGTTCCTTAGCTAATAACAATGTCCTCCAGTCACCTGTCTTTTGTGCCTCTCACTGAGTCCACGGAGTTGTGAATTCCAGCTCACATTTGAAAGAAAACAAAATGAAAAAGAAAAAATTAAAGTATTTAAACTTCAGCTTGGGATGAACCAAGGCCAGACCAGTGAGACTGAAAATAAGACAGCCAAGGTGAAGATATGTGCTGCTGGTGCCGTGGCCACTGCAGGATCAAAAAAGCAGGAAGATGAGAAAGGCTATTTTGCAGAGGTCTGTACAGTGGCACTCAGCCTGACCCTTAGCCAGAACACCTTTGTTGGCAAGGGTTTACTTGACCTGACCTGTGCTTTTCACATGTGGTCAAAAGATTGAATGTGAACACATCAAAGAATACAGTAGCAAATGCAAGGAGCAGGCAGACTATGGATATTTCAAAGAATATTCTTTTGCACATTGCATGTGCAATAAGTGCAATTAAAATTACTAATGCAAAAAAGAAGAGGCCTCCCCCACCCACCACATGCAAATAATTGTGTACGCAGAAGCAGCTGATTAGAACTGTGGATCAGCTCTGTTAAATCAGAAGGATGGCTGGCTGTGTCTCAGACGTGGGTGCTGCAAGGTTCAGCCAGCAGTGAGAGCAAACCTCTTTGCCATGGCCTGGCTACTGCATCCTGTTGCTTTTTTGGCACCAGAAGCACCGCTGTGGGAAACGGGAGCTACTGGTCAGGGTAGAGTAAGCACTGTAATAGGCTCCATAGATATTGCATTTGTAAGGTGCATGGAATAGGAAATTTTTTCCCTTGGCCTGTAAATCACAGACTTGTATGCAACTAATTTTTTAAAAAATCATTACAGGTCCTCTCAGATGTTAGGTGGCTCTTGCAGTTATAGCCAAGACTGTAAACTTTTTTTACAGAGGAATGTTCCTCTGCATTTTATTCTGCCTTGGTTTTGTAGAAGGTCTATGGAAGTGCCATAGGACTGAACACAACGCCATAACCCAAAGTGGGAAGGTTTGTAACTCTTTGAAGTGTAAAAGGAAAAAGATATTAAAAATGCTCTTCTAATTTGGAATATTTTTTTTCTCTTTTTATCAGGAAGAATTAATTCCTTGGATATGGCATTTAGGTATTGTCCAGTTCATGGTACTGAAACACCTTATTGTTCATTACCAGTATCATAAGGAACAGACAGTGGTAGAGTGAAAATGTAGACTGAACAATAACATTATGAATGATTCTTCTCTTTCTGTATAGCACCATGTCAAGCACTGATGTAAAGCTGTCCATAAGCAGATTCTTGCTAAACTTACTGTATGGGCATACTGCAGTTTTGGACTAACAGTGAAGACACATTGATTTCTGGCTTTGTTATAGTGTAAGTTTGCACATTGTCCTTCATGTACAGTCTGCCACTGTAATCCACAGCTTGTGTCTTTCTGTCTTACTTGGGTGTCCTTATCAATGGCTAGCTCGCTTGTTTCTTACCTATGATCTTTTAATCTTTTTTGAATGTTTTTTTGCTAGCATACAAAAATGAAATATCTGTGGTGAGCGGAACTGTTGTATTGTTTAAGGCAAAAGAGATAATCTTTTGAGTATGATTTTGCAGTATAGAATTTTTCATCACCTATACACTTTGTATAAGATAATATTTAGCGTTTTATTTTATGAGATTAATTCAGTAATCATTAAGTATAGAAACAACACTGGTTTTGTACCTTAATTTAATTCTAGTACTAGTAATTCTCGCCTTTGTCAATGTTACCATATTGTCCTTGAAAAGCAGGATATTTCTAAGGAAGAATTCTAATCTCTAGACAATGGAAATACTGGTAATTAAATAGGCAATTTGAGGGAAACGAGTGACATGGATATTTTGAAAGTGGCCAGCTTCTTACGTATGTAAGCTCAGTGGCTTTGAGAGCGCTGAGCATTCCTCTGTGCAGATACAGCCTGTAGACTTCTGCCAATGCACTACTGTGTGGCAGTGGGAGCAGTTGTTGCATTTATTCCTTCCTGTGCTGGGGGGGTAAAGAGAAAAATCTTTTCATATTTGCACCTTGTTGGTATGCCTTTCTTTGTTGAGCTGCATGTCTCTGAGAGGAAATATCTACAGTCAGTGTTAATTTGGGTGTTTGATGGCTTTATTCAAGTTCTCTTGGTTTGATCATATTAAAAAAAAAAAAAATCTTGACTTAATAGTTTTCCAATATGTTAACATAGTTGATTTGTTTAATAAAGACATTTTGAAATCAGAAAAGCAGTTTTATAACCTAAATTACGACTTCTCTGTAATAAACTAATAGTTAGAGAATGATTTGCAGTAGGACTGCTAGATGAGCCAAGACCAAAGGAGGAGCCTCTCTTTGTGTTGCAGTAAGTAGCACAGTAGCTGGACCTACCCAAAGAAAAGCTATTGGGGACAATTTATAGGAAAACAGACTTTAGAAGAAAAAACTGAAGAATGTACTGAGGAGGGAAAACTCACTAAGAAGGAGGATGTAGTGAAATGTAAGATAACTGTGAAGAAAATTATCATGCACCTTCCTATGAATCATCTAATGTTTAGCTTTCTGCTCCGCATTTACACTTCTACATTGCTTTAGTCCTATCAATACTAAACAACAGTTGTTTGGATTTTTCCTGCCACACAAATTATAACTTTTCACATAATTTTATTTCATTTAATTTGATGAAGAGCTTTTTTTTAAAAAAAAAAAAAAGAAAAGTCCTTCTTTTTCAGGGCCAAATAGGTAGTCCTGATAGAAAGTATGCACAAAGACCTTTCAGTCCTAAGAAGAATCTGAAGACTGGAAGATCATATTCTGCATCAGTGGGTACTAATGAAAGCCTAGGTAGTGTCACAGGCATTCAACAGTATCTTTTAGGTTCTCACAGTAATGAACATAATACGTATAAATGCACACATGTATATATATTTAGAAATCTGTATAACATATGTTGTTATGTATTATGTAGTCTAAAGTGCACAAAAAATGATGCCTTTGTGTTGTTGACTAGAGGTACTTCGTGTTGTCGTGAATGAATTTGCAGTTTCTTTTCATGAGTAGTTTGTAAATGTGCTGTTTTTGAGGAAACCTGAAGAAAGATCCACTTGGATATGTAAAAAGCTGAAGTGAGGAACATGCTGTGGAAGCTCATTAATGATTCAGGATGGTTGGTTTCAGTTTCCCTCCTTCCTTTCACAAGGCAAAATCTGATCAATACTTTTCTTTCAAGGTCACAAGTGCTACTTGGTCCCTGTCCTTCTCACAACCCTTCCTCAACCATATGAGTGCTTCAGAGGATTTAATTATTAGTTTAATCAAGCTTGTAATAAGTTACTCTTAGCATAGTCAGGCTCGGACAGAAAGCCATATTGTTATAGGGGTGCTGTGCTTGTGAGCGGCTTCATGTCATTTGTGAAAGGGGCCTTTCCTCTCCCTTCCTATCCCCAGTAATTCTTTGGTTGCATTGTGGATAGGAAAGCTGTGAAACAGTGGTATAGCATATCTCAGATATTCAATTTTGCAGTTTTTGTGAAATAGAATTGAGTCTGAGAAAATTAATTTTCGGTCTTTGTGAGTGAAGGGCTGTTTCCACAGCATGGCTGATGATTCTTGCTGTGTTTTGATGATTTGTTTTCCAGAACTGTACATGAAAGATGTATCAAAAAAAAATTAATAGTTTTTAATGTACTTTTTTTACATATTTTGGTACTTCTCCCCCTGCCCCCCCCTCCCCCCGGCTTTACTTGGAATTTTGTTCAGTGTAGACTAGCAAACTTGTTATATACTCAATAACTAACCTCACTTCCTGAAGTTATATTGTAAATTCTAAGGGGAGTACCAGATTCTGTATTTTAATTGCAGGAAAGGAAACAATGTTCCTCTAATGAGGGTGGAAACCTTTGTCCCTGTAAAATAGCTTTCCTGTTTCGAGAAATATCATGAGCAGTCACTCACAAATACAGAAGAATATCTTAATATATTCGTATCTTCTGTTTGGAATCCTGGTAGACTACTCTCTCAGCCAAGCATTTTCTTTCTAAACAGGCTGCTAAAATACAGGTTTGATGCTTTATCAAGAGGCAAGCAAGGCTGTGTATCCTTATTTAAATTCTGTATCTTAAAAGTTATATTTGAGATCTATTAACTTAAGTAGAATCATCTGGATGTATTCATAGGAGCTGAATTAGTCCAGTATAATTTTTATGTTGGCTGAAAAATAACAAATAAAATTTACAGCATCATCGCTGCCTTCTGCTTTTTAGGAAAATCTGGACAGGATAAAGGTCTGAAGTCATGATAGAATCTAGAGTTATCATAATAATTTAAGGAGCCAGCTTCTGGAGGTCAGCTTTATTGTGGAATATTATGAACACAGTTAATCATGCTTTTGGAACACAATGGATCCAAATTTGCTGTGGATCATAATCCTTAATCAGTCAAAGAATGTCAACATTTCACTTTGCTTATTCTACTGACATCATATTTAATATGGCTCAAATCCATTTTATATATATTCTATCTATTTTATGCTGTTCATAAAATGCTAGTAATAGAAAATCTATTTCTATTGGTTTGCTTGTTTTGTTTTGGTTTTGTGTGTGTGAGACTAGTACCTTAATGTTAAGCCATGTTTTTCCAGGAAAAAGCTGTTTGATGACTTGCGTGAAATAAGTTGGAGGGAATTTCTATACGCATATGTAAATGTGCAGCCACACAAATTTTAAAGCAGTATAATTTAAATAGGCTATTTAAGTTGAGCCCTGCCATTCGGCTGGGCTTTGCTTTTATATGTTTTTTTTTTTTTCAGACATTTGTCCCTACATTGAATTCATAATGTGTGTCCAGGTTTGCTGACCACAGATCCGCTGCTTTTGCGTGGAAAGTTCGTTTTTTTGTGTTGCAAAGAATACTTAGCACTGATACCTGAAAACTCAGGACAAAGAGTCTTGACTTTGCAAATCTTTTGTTTATGTTCATTGTGATGCCTCATGCTGACCTACCTTGGACTAGAATAGGAGGAGATGTGGAAACCTGTTGTTTTACTACATCGGTGCATCCTGCCTTACAAGGAAGCAGGGAGGGAACAGCAGCATCTCTGGCACAACAGAGGACAACTTGCAAAAGCTTTAGGCAGTGCCAGTTGCCTACAGGTTGATGTCAGTACTGGGAGTAAGGAGTAGGACCAGGTGCTGAACAAGCTATTTTGATGTTAGGTCTTCTGAGAATTCTTTAATGCAGTGACTTTCTGTCTTGCCTGTTAATGAGTCAGGGTTTTGACTGTATATGATCCCCAACAAAAGCAAAAGCCCTGGACAAAAACCATAAAACCTGAGCAAAAAAATGCTCCGTGCAGTATGACTAAGCAATGACCCTTGACTTCAGTGGGGGCTATCTGTACATTAAGTTTGTCTTTGCAGGCCAGGAATATACACCAAGAAGAATTTGGCCCGTGACTGGAGAATATCTCTTCACTGCTTATCATAAAGCATGATACTACATTTTTTTCTTAAATATTTTTAAGCACTGTGTATTTCTTTGTCTCTAAAACACATTTACAAGCTGTGTCTGGTAGGGTCCAGTCCAAAAAATATCAATTAATAGTGACAGCCCTCCTCATGGTATTGTTAACTGTGAGAAATGTGAACTGGGAACAGTCTAGAAGTATCACAATGGGTGTTTTCTCTCCTGCAGAGTAGAACAGAAAATAAAGCAACTGGTGAAGAAATATAAATGTATAAAAAAGAGTAGATTTGGCAATTGCAAACCAAACCCTTGAAAATTGCATTAATGGTAATGCATTCCATTCCAGTTCATGGTGAAGTAAAAGGAGTTGGTCTGGTAGATCAAATCTGGCTTTCATTGCAAGACTGCGACAATGAAGGTGAGATGATAAAGCTATTCGGACTCCTAACCTATAAAGAGCAAACACTGTATTTTTTAAAATATACCTGGTGAATTTATGGAATTATTTACTCTCAGAACACACATCAAGATAAACTATTACATTTATTTTCAGTTATGTTGCTGGGTATCCATCCTATTGTATGTATCTGTCCTATTATGTATATGTATGTGTACATGTACACATATATTTTTGTCGAAAAAAGTACATATGCAGTCAAAATTGTGAATTATGCATATTAGGTTCCCTTATGAATCTGAGAAATTCTTTTTGTGTAAATGTCAGGGCTTTGAACAGGGCTTGAAAGGGATTTTATTCTATTGAAATGTTTCATAAATTGGGAAGGTCTAAATAGCGGTATGAGTATGTAACTTGCTTTCTTGTTTTGCTCATTGCAAAGACATTGTGAAGCAATTGGTAAGAATCTATTTGGTGTAAGCAAGTCAGCTGTATATCTAGGGAAAAGTCCCAAATACTATGTTTAGACTAGTGTCTTTGGATGAGTGCAGGGTTTTGTTGGGGTTTTTTTTGGTTTTTTGGGGTTTTTTTTGTGGTGGTTGTGTGTGCGTGTTTTGGTTTTGTTGGGGGTTTTTTTGTTTGTTTAATTTGCTAACATGTTTTCAATCATCATCTTTATTTCCAGTCCAGACAAGAGTAAAATCACAAGAGCCCTCAAGTACGTGTTAATACATTTTTCAGACAGAATGTCAAAAATTGCTTTCTTTTCTATTAATATTGTTTCATGGCACCGAGCTTAAACAATTAGAATTGGCCAAGTACCAGGCTTTTGTGTTCTACATTAACAGAATTGTTACATTTATTTTGAAAATTATTTAATCAGTTGCAATACTAACATGCATTTCACATAACTAACTTACTTCTTCCATTGTGCTTCAGGTAGTCAGAAATAACTCATTTCTGTGTTATCTGTTAAGTGGTCTCCTTGGAGAGTAGTCAGAGTGTGTGCTTTGCATGTACTGTATAACTTCACTCAGTTCTGGGACAGAGCACAGCAATGTTTGAGGTTACCCGTATACCATCAAAGCAGATGGGGCTACATTTTCTCCCCCTTAGGGAAAGGCATGGATCATGTCCGTATGTTTAAAGCTCTTCTCCCTCATCTCTCAAATAGGGTGGCCTCATACATACTGTGTATTGCAAATAATTCCTAACCTATGCTCTCCTTTGAACCATACTGGGACATTGTCTGGGAGAGTGCTGTTTATTTTCTGATGATTACATAATTGTGGATAAAAAAGAAGACACACCCTTACTCAAGCCTAGGCTCTGGCCTTTTTTATTTACTGACACAAATGTGCCTCAAGCCTCTTTGTCTCTGAAGTCTTTAGCTTAGTAGATGGGCCTGTAAGCCACTCACCTTGCACATCCCATTTACATTGAAGAGTTTTTGGCTTGTTAGCTGCTGTTTGGGTCTTGTTGTGTGCCTGTTCCACACCTGAATTATTCTCATAGGGGTGGAGTCATTCAGGCTGTAGTTTGCAGCAGCCCCCGTGCCAAGTACATCTGAGTTTATTTTCTGGGAAGAAGTTGGGGAGGTGGGAATGAGATGGGAACCTCTTCTTGTGAAAGGAAGGCGGGTGTAAGCCCTATTGCTGATTTTTTCTGCAGTGTCAATAGCAAAAGTGGAGAGCACCACCTTGGCCAAGCCTGACACCATCATGGCCAAAGCATTGCCAGTTCCAGGGACTCCTGACCTGGAATTATTGCAGGCCGTGACGTGTTCAGTTTCTGGAGCCCCAGGGCAGGGAGTCATTCTGTTTGCTTGACCACGGAAGAGCCAGGCATATTGGTTTGGCTATTTATTTATTGAAAAGGCAAGGAGATTTGACTATGAAGACTGAGGACTCTGAATTTCTTAAACAATGCTTTCAGGGGAAATTGTCACCAAGTAAAGCATCAGTATCTCTTCTTTCAGAAGAAATACCTCTTATTTCAAATGTATTTCAAGCATTTTGTTAACCTCAATGTGTCTACAAGACTATTTTTTTCTGTAGAAAGAGGGAATTTCAGAAGATGCACCTCAGCAATTCTATAGAAATAACTGAGCAGTAGCACCGTTCCTTTCCTGGTTCTGTCCTTACGCAGTTATATGATGGTAATGTGTTTTGAGTGGTTGGTTAAAAGGACAGGAACTTGTGCTACATGCACAGAGAGGGAAAGGATATTTCTATTGCTGTTCACATAGCTTGGAAAGTTATGTTCCTAATGCATCAGTGGTAGCAGACAAATAGGATTCAATTAGGATATACAGCATACTGTGTGCCAGATGTGGATGAGACACCCAGCAGCTCCAGTTGAAGGAACACAGTTTCAAGTAAGAGTCATTTTCACTTGCTTGCTAATAGTCTCCCCTGGCAGTTATGGCAATAGCAACTAAACATGGTGTCCATTACAGATCATTACATCCATTACTCACGTCTAATATATTTCATGTTAATTAACTTTATAATTATATGTTATCATTTATTAAAATAGTTCACTTTCTTCTGTAGAGTTACTGAGTCTTCAGATGGGGCTTTTTGGCTGATTTTAGGTGCAGTTAGCCTTTTAAATGTAGTATATGCTTTGTTCTGTCAAAAAGGTGCATTAACATGTAACATTCAGAAGTACAGAGAGCGTGAGCTTACCTTTCTTTGAAGACCGTTTTCTTTCTCCATTCCTTGGTGTATCCTGTGTATAGCATTCCTTTGAATGGCGATCTTTTTTGTGCCCATGTAAAATTTAGAACAGAGTGAAACAAACTGCGGCCAGAATGGAGGAAGTGCACACTTTGGCTCTAAGCAGCTGTGATTCAGAAGACCCCCAGCTGCTTCATTTAGTACTGTGTTGTGCAGTACTTTTCCTTAAAAATATTTTTCATCTTCTGTGTTTTGGAGGAATCACAGGGACATTCGCAGCCAAGCAGTGTCTTTGGTGTAATTCCAACTTACTGCAGTAACTGGGGAAAAAGTCCCTGGAGTCTTGGAAGAGGTACAGGACCTGAATGTGTATACTTCAAGCTGCCTACAAAATGTGTACCAGACTTTGAGATGGCTTTTCAGGAGTGTAAATCCAGACCATGATGTTCATGAGGAAACATCTCATGCCTCATCCTTCTCTTCCCACCGAAGACTGTGTGTTGCTGTGGAGGAGAACTGGTGTAGATAGGGTTCAGTGGAAGGCAACTGAAAGATTGTCTCTTCCATGCGCTGTGACATTAGGACTTGTGATAAGAGATAACTAGCAGCGTTTTGGGGGTATTTTGTTTTTTTTCCCTGTGGGACCTATATCTTAATTTTCCTACCAGGAGACTTTGTGGGGTGAAATACTTGAACTAAGACTGTATCAAAGTGGGGTGTTGATATCTGGCCCAGAGACCTTAAAAGTCTGCAGCAGGATTGTGGAAGAAAAGGTGCACAGAAATGATGTAGCAGTGTTCACGGAGCAGAACACTAACTGGGCTAACTGGGATTTGCCTCTTGGTTGCTTGCTGTCAGTCCGTTGTCCTGATCATTGACCACACTCAGATCAGTTTTTTTGAAGGAAGATCATTATTTGCCATGTATAAGTGCTTGAATAGCAGTGACTGTAAAGGAAGGCAGTTGAGATTAATGAAGNAGACACTCAGTGATTAGGGTATGGATCTTGTGAGAAGTATCCAGACTTCAAAGATTCAAGGTAAAATGTCATAGAAGGGAGGCTGGAGAATTGCTTAATAGCAACTCTGAGGCTGTAATGATCAAAGGAGTTAAGATTGTTGTGAGGCAACAGTAAGCAAACAATGCCATTATAAATGAATATATGATATAGTTCCATAACTCCTACTGTACTAGAATGAGCAACATAATTTCCCTAATTTGTATTTAAAAACTGGCTTGCCAATTCTTGCCAAATGGCCATATATTGAAAATGTGGAATGTCTGTCGATGCTTGGAATTATGCAAGCCTATGTGATGGTGGAGTTGGCTTCAATATTCAGGTAGAGACACAATGGTTTGGAAGTTGACAGAGATTCTCTTTTTCAAAGGGTAAGACATAATTATACTGTGTCCTTCATGTGCTCTGATCTTCTTTCTTTTGGCTGTAAACTGACAGTTGTCAGAAGTCTGTGTAGTAGCATTTCTATATTTTACATGCATACCCATGAGTGTATTAAATTCAAATGCTAGGGATGTCATAAGGTAAACAGCCTTTTTTCTTAACTGCTTTGACTTTTCAAGTACTTGCAGAAAGCTTTGAGAGAGTGTTCTTTGATATATTGATTGATCTCTCAGGCGTACAGTGTTTCATGTAAATGAAGCATAGAATAACCTGCAGATGTCCATGTTTTAAAATGTGCATGCAGATAGTAATTAATACTCCCTTTCCTATGAATTTCGTTTCTATTAATGTGCATTTTCTGTGGTTCTATGGGGAGCTGCTGTTACTGCAGAGATCGGTTTCTGAGTCTGAACAGTTGCTTATTCAGACTGTCTCATTTTCACTTTAACCTGTGCTGAATTAGAAGCTTTGCAAAATATGTGCACTGAGTAGCTCTGAGCACTGGTGCTTTGAGATTCAGCTTTTAGTGTCCTTGACTCTCATGAATCAATAGCAAGCAAAACAACTACAGCATCAGCAGCAGTCCTGTGAAAGGAAACGTCTGTTGGATCTTGTGCTGGAAGACATTGCCAGTAATGACTCTCCTTGAGAAAGATGCAATATTTTCTCCTTAAGAGTGCTGAGCACAAATGTTTCATTTGCTGCTGCCTGCTTGGAAAATGAGTGCGTTTTCCAGTGTATCATACTGGGAAATAAAATGAAACCTCCAAATCAGACTAAGGAAAAACAGATTAAAATATTAAATAATCATTGTTAGTAATGTAGAGGACTGTTAGCCCAAAATATTTTTGGGCTCTAAAATGCTGAGGAGAGAAGTCAAGTTTTACTATCTCTTGGTTCTAACTCGTTTCACACTGAGAACAGCTTTATAGGCTTCTGTACTAAAGTACACATAATTCTGTTTGACCCCCTTTCTCGTTTTATGGACTTGTAGATCAATGAAACAAACCATTAAATAGATTGAATGCTGCCTGCAACACTAATGTTAATGGGTCCAACGTTATTAAGCTCATTTGGAAATCTCATACAGGTGGTAGCATCCATAGAATGACAAACTATGTCTGTGAAGCATAAATTTAATCATCAGAGGAAAAGCTAGTGATAGTGGAAAAGAAATCGTTCTAAGATATTGCCATATTTTGAATAATTTTGAGGGTGAGCAAAAACTCTTAAGTTTTGGGTTACTGTAAATAGTCCTGAGGTTAATATGATATTGTTTTGTGTACTGCCTTCCTGTTGTTGTAGGCAACTGGAGCACATGAGAGTCAAGACTCTATCTTGATGTACAACTTCATGGGATAGACTGTTAAATTTCTTCTGGTCCTAGTTTTTCTAATTACTAAGTAAATTCAGTTATTGGAAAATCTTATCTGGGAAGAGAGATTAACATGAAATTCAGATCTAGAATTTTCTGGGAATCTCTGGCCTGTAGTAGCTAAGAGTGTGTCCGAGTCTGTGTGTTTTTAGGTCTTTGGTTTTCATGCGTTTGTCTTCTATCCATGCTTTTATCTTTAGGTTAAAAAAGTAATATTTACATGTATCATTAGAGGTCTTAATGACATGAATGAAAAATACTGTCTTAGTGCCATGAGGTAAAAGTTATGTTTAGAAATAATAAAAAAAGTTGTATTAAATATTTATGTTACTGTGCTCTGAAACACAAGGCAGTATTAAGCCTAGTGCATGTGAAATCTGCAAAATCATAAGAAAAAGTGTGGATTTCTTCAGACAACTTTATCTTCTGCTGCATTGCTCTAATGAAGCAAGATATTATTCTTCTTTGTGCGATAAACATTCTCCAGAAACCTATCCAGGAGCCTCCTTGCTTTCCAGTAATAATGAGGTGACATTTTGTCCCCATTTTGCCACAGCATTAGCCAGCACTGCTCTTTGAAGCAGTGGCTCAGATCCAAGAAGCAAATAAAACTATGAATGAATTGTTTCATTTAATTTTCTACTTGAAATGAGAAACTGACAAATTTGATAAGAGCACCCTTTTAGGTAATGCAACTACATCTTCCTTATGCTTTTTTCCCTTCCACTCAGCAATTTGAGCTTTCTCAATATAAATCACTGTTTATTTAAAAACACCAGAGATACATATCCTGATGTATTCAATTTTCTCCAAGCTGGAAAAAGCAAAAATGCCTTTTTTTGTTTGTTTGTTTTAAAATACTCTGTTTGGATCAAGGCCCCAGGTAACATTCCGCTTATGATAAACCATATGTACTTGGTGAAGAGAGAAAGTGTAATGAGACTTATCATAGGAACTTTCAGTTCCTCAACACTTCTTTTGCATGTACTTTCCCTTTAATGCTTGCGTTTACATACATGATTTCCAAATTTATGCAGGGACGTATTTGGAGAGTGGGATATGAGTATGTGAAACACAGTTTTGAATTCAGTTAAGTCATAATTCCAGGAAACTTTCATTTACTCTGGCAGAGTTTAGATTAAGTTTGTAATGAACAAGAAAGTTTGCCTGTAGACCTCCAATTTATGTACAACTCGTTGGAATATATTATTTCAAATCCTGTTGGAGTAAAAAGTATTTCAGACAACTGAAATTTATGACCTCACTTTGTGAAAAAAGTTCAGAAGACGACCATGTCATAACATTTTCCTTCCTGAATGACTGAGGTGAAGGTTTGTAGGGAACAATGCCAGTGAGAAGGGGTGTGATCGAGATTGTTTGGGACAGGTAGAAATTGAGGCCATGGATGTGTGACTACCACCGTAACAGTGATGTTCCCAGATATTGCAGTACGTTTGATGTTTTTATACCATTAACTGCTCAGTTCTATGTTGTGTGCTGGTTAAAGGAGGAAGAAAATTGGCTTCTTTATATATAAAAAGGATCATGTTTATAAAAGGCTGTTATTTCAGAATGAGTTCACTATGGATATACATATGGCTTTTTTGCTATTACACTTTTTTAATGCTTTCTTCTCTAGTGAATAGAAAAGCTGAAAACAATTGGTCTTAAAGACATTTTATCCAGCTACTGATGAGAGTAAACTCTTAGGAAGTTATGTGTCATCCAGCATCTGAGATACAGATCTGCAAAGCTCATGAGATAGTCAGCTGTGGTACTTCCAGAAAGCTAGTTATAGGATTAAAAAAAATCCTCAGTGTTGGCTCAACTGTATCCATATTATTAACATAATTTGAACTACACTTCTTGTAGCACCATTCTCTTTGGGGCAGAAGAGTTACACTTAAATTTGGTGTCCCCAAAATAGTGTATTACAAAATCATTATAGTGTTTAAGAATAATAATGAATATAGTGCTCACTTCAAAACTCTCTGAATGAAGAACTGATATTGGAAATAAAGTATCAGCAGGTTACATTTTAAACTACTTATTATTTTCTTTATTGTCTTGAACACATTTGCATCTGAGAGAGACAGATACATGATGTTCCCTTAAAGGATGAATGAAGTTCTGTCATTCCTTGCACAGGGAAGATGGATAGCTTTTTTTTCTCTCTTCCACTTTTATTTTGAGTTTTTTTATTTTTATTCTCCAGTGTACTTTCCTCTGCAAGTCTGAGTGGCAGCTTATATAACTGCCTTTTTTTTTTTTTTAAACTAATATTAAACTCAGAATCCAGTGCCCTGGCAGCAGCACGAGCCAAAATCAGACTTTGCCTCAACCTGCCTGACTCCTTTTGAACTCTGAGAAGCCAGATGAGAAGTTGGTAGTTAGGACATGAGAAATCATCTTTAAATACCCACTGCCCGTAATATTTTGGTTCTATTAGCTCAATGACTCCAAATAGTCCAAGAGCTAGTGTACAAATTAAGTCCAGATTGCCCGCTGCTTAATGGGTTTGTAGCGTTTTCTACTTTCCTTGGAAACATTTTTTTAAAGCACTTCTGTTCAGTTTCTGCATCTTTGTATTTCAGTCCTTTTTCCTTGCTCCATTTTCCCTGTGTCCTGTCAGAGTCTTCCTATGCCCCACCACCCATCACCCCCAATCCTATGTAGTTTTTCTGTGTCCTTTTCTACATACTTTACCTCTTTGCTTTCTGAGTTTCAATTAATAAAGTAAATAGAATATTCTTTTTTACCTTTTACTTTACTTTTTTCCCCCCCTTTGGACTCCCTTCTATTAACCGTACTGCCTTCAAAAGATGCATTTATTGTGGTTAATTCTTGTGCCTTCAATAGCACTTGCAGGACACCTTTGTTGACTTCTTGACTCCTGTAGACTGCTCAGGTCCTAGGTCTGAGTCTTCTTCCGTACTGGTTGTTTTAGACATCACTGTTGACTACTCAAGTTATTAATACACATGCAGATGCAGCTAAGAATATGAACAGGTTGTCTACCTGTGCTTTGCATAGTACTGTACACTTGTTAGTAGTTCATCAATTAACAACATCTCAAATCAAAATTCAGAGGTGACTTTAAACATAGCAGTGGGATTCCCTGTAATTGCAGCAGACAGGGTACGGAACAAACCAAAAGGCCTGAATGGTCTTACTTGCAATGATTTGCTTTAGTGTTAAAAGTGTGGTGTAGATGTGTATTTTTATGTAAGTACGTATTTCTGTCCTTTGATTTAGTGTTCAAGAATGTATGTAATCTCGCAGATTTAAGAAAACAAAAGAAGGGGGTGGAATGGCCTAGGAAATTTCAAGGGAAGCTTGTGACCGTTCAGTATGTGTCAGTTCTAGACTACCAAAACGCTGATGATACTTTTTCCATGTAATTTGTAACTTCCGAACATCCTTCAGAAAGTTACTTATGAAATAATTATTAGCTACAGTGACTCAGTAAAAATACTGCAGGAAGGCCTGGAGAAGCCTACCAGCTTTGTAACATGTGCAGAAGCGGATCCTCAGTCTTCTTCAGACTTGTTAGATGGAGTTGGCAACCTACAGATAGAGACTAAGGTCAACATTTTATAGCTGTGCATTTATCTTGACATTATAGTAGGCTCTTAGGGGTGTGATGTTAATACACTGCATGATGAACTGAATTTTCAATGATACAGTTTTGGTTTTGAGTGCTCTCATTGGGAATTTCATGGTATGGCAAAAGTATATTAATTCACTTTTAAGTTGTTATATCTATGTGAGACGAGGCAGTAGAAGTAGCAAGGACGTGGATGATGTAAGCTTCAGTAAGAGTACAGATTCCAACAATAAGGTAGCGTTCCTTGCAAGTTCTTGAGATACTTGTCGCTCTATGTGGATATGACCATAAGAAACTGATCTTGTCAATGTCAGTGTAGCCTAGAGCCTTACTCTGCAGGTAGAACAGTCCCTGTGCAGAAGCCTATCTGTCCTGAAAAGATGCTCACTTCAACTGACAGTATATTTTGGTCTGTAAATTAGCCAGGTCCATTTGTGTTTTCTTGATGCCTTACACTGAACTTATCAATTGTTTCAGAGAAGAGGAATTTTGCCACACCCTTTTGGAAATGTGCAGAGCTAGCATGTTCAGCTTCTGAATGTGCCATTACCTACTTTCAGAGTAGAAGTACTAAGAGTGCCCCAAGGTTAGAACGAGCAAGAAAATGCAATGTAAATGGATTAGTCATTCTTACTTAATTACTAACAGTCAAATTCGACTTCTCGTGAAACTGATAGCATAAGTCCCATTCATTTAAGGCAAATCAAGATTTGGCTCTGGATTGTTGTTTAAAGTGCTGCGGAAGATATAAGCTTTCACTCTTCATGGACACTGAGAACTTACCAAAGCAAAGGAAAATAAATAAATCAATAAATAAAATAACAGAACAAACAAAAACTACTGATGAAGTTTACATTTGCAGGATAATAGTGCAACTCACATGTTTTTTTTTTCAAATATCATTAGAGCAAGTAATGATGACTGTCAACAGTGATGTACATAATAACTCAACTGCATCAGATAACAACAGACTGGGTAAGACAATGCTGTTCTAGGAAGTACGTATGCTATAGAGTCAGATAGTTGGATTTCTCATAGGGGCAAACATAGCCATCTTTGAAGTTCTTAGTCTTAGACGGTCAGGTAATGTTTGGAGATAGGTGCACGGGGTTTCTCCTTCATCTCAGAACAGAATGTGACACCGGGGTTTTTACTGGTGTTTCAATGTGCCATCATATTTAGCTGTTGATTTTTAAGTTTCTGTTGATATTTAGAAACAATACATTTTAAGATAATAAACTATTATTTCTCCCAGCTCCCCTTTTTTTCTGCCATTACAGAGTAACTTAATGACATTAAGGGCAGGCACCTGTTTGGAGCAGGCAGAAAGGGTGATGTGCACAGATCCAAGGCGTGAAACAAAGGTTACACAGGAACCTGGTCTTGTACTTACAGCAACTCTGTGGTATAGCGAGGTTCCCTTCACTTAGTTAATGGACCAGGGCAAAGACGGAGAACTTGATTGTGCACCCAGGCTTGTTCGCCACAGGCCTTTGCACAAGGCAGGACACCTGACTGAGGTTTTTTTGACCAAAGCCTAGTACGGTACGTGGTTGGAGAGTTCTAGCTTCATTGCGTTACAACTCAACATGAATATCTTGATATGTTAAGGACAAATGAGTGACATGCCTTATAGACTTTTAATTAACAAATAAAATGATCAGCCACAAGATAGAGCTAATGTTGTAATTTTCATAAATTCATGTACAGTTTTTATGTAATGTTTTATGTATATTTTAAATGCATTTTATGTTTATGTGTTTGATTGTCAAGTATTCATTTGTATTTGGACTTCTGTATTAATTTTTCTTTGACTTTTTTTTTAAAGCATGATTTCTCATATTTTATTTTGTTTCTTTTAGGTTTTGTTTTATTTCATAAGATCCCACTGGATGGGTAAATGAAATAAGGAAAAGATGAGAGAGGGGCTGTTGAGCTTGTGGAAACTGTGTGCTGCACACTAGGGAGTGGACAGTGTTCTTGCCCAGTGAAGTGCCACCTCCCTTGGACTTCTCTTTTAGACATTGGTTGTGTTTGGAGAGCTGTAGAAGTACATTCAAATCAGTAGCTGTTTTGCAAGAGCAGGGCAAAGCCAAGCCCTGAGGCAGCTATGAAACTCAAGAAAGTCCAGAAATAAGCTATCACACTTTTTCCTATTGCCTTGTCCTCACTGTGTCTTCCAAAATGACATTGAGATGAAATTACATTATGTTATTTCCTCTGTCAATTTTTTTTCTGTTTGAACTTAACTGGAAAGATGTTGTTTTTATAAATAATATTTATCAAAGGTGAACTGCAAAGTTGCTTTTATTTTATTGCATTAGTGGCTCTGCAGAATTACAAGTGCTTAATTTGAGTGTGTGTGTAAGCTCATTGATTTCAATGAGAATGCTCACATCCTTAAAGTTCTTGTGTATTTCCAGGATATGACCTTCAATCCTAAAACAGTAGATTGCAGAGCTGGCCCTGCAGATCTTATTTATGTATGCAGTTCCACTGACTTTATGAGGAAGAGGAAGAGTATGAGCCGCACACAGAAAGGTGGCAATACAGTTCGTTAGCACTTTTGGGTATTGAACCAGTGCCATCACTTACACATTCAGTTAGGTCATGCTTATTCAATAGAGTCAGTAAGTTTGGTAAGTATACAAAGCTTTAGTAGGCTGGAATGCTGGTTCTGAGCCAAGAGCGAGAATTACAGCACTGTATGGTTGGTCCTTCAGATTGTATACTTACCAGCCTATTTAACTGTTCATATTTAACTGTGAAGTATACTTCAGAGTATGCTCCAGTATACTTCAGAGGAGAGCCTACTCTCTTCTGAGAAGAGTTTAACTATAACAAGTAAAGGTAGTTGAAGGCAAAAGCATTTTGCAAGAGCAAGGACTGCATCTAGATATAGTGCTAGACATTCGTTTTCATGCTATTTACCTATCAAATCCTGAGTTTATAATCTAATCTTTTCAGTTTAGGGAATTGCTGTAAGAAAAATGAAGTTTCTGTTTTTTTGACTGAGAGCTAGCTACAAAGACTAGCATCAGAAGACTGAGATAGATGCTTACATTTCTATGCATTTTGATTACATTTCTGAGCTATGGATTGATTTTAATTCCTTACAATTAAGTTTAGTAAAAAAGAGGAGATGGTATCGTTTTGTATCCTGTATCTACTTGTCATTATGTTTGTGTTTTAGTTTCAGCCATTTTCACTCTACCATTGAAAGACTGTTGTCTTTTCTTCTGCTGCAGTCTTTTACAGCATATACCACTCTTCTCTTTCTACAATACTGTCTTGACTCATTTGTTCTATCTCCATATAGTTTCTCATGTTTTGCCTTTAAAGACTCTTAGTCCTTTGGCTTTTTTCTTGTGTTCTCTTCAGTCTGTTGCATCCAAGTTCTTTATTCCTGCTGTGCTCAAGTTTTGGAAATATCCTTATTAGTCAATAAATACGTCTACATTTGCATTCTTCTAGGCCTATGTAGTGAGATATTTCCTTTTTTTTTGCCACTGGCTAGGGAAGGAGGGTTGCAGTTGCTAAAGTGCTTTCTTCACTTCTCCAAAATCTGTCCCAAAGATGTGTTCTTCTCCCCACATTACAGAAGAGAGCAGAGCTGGAAGTCTAATGATGACCTATGAATCGTGGTGTCTTTGTCATCCTGCACATACTGTGGTGATTTGGGGAGGGATGGCAGCAATTAAGGATATCCATCATGGTTCCTGTTTGAAGTTACATGTCAATAAGTGTTCTGCTGTTCCTCAGAAACAGTATTAGGAATGTCTGCCTTTTTTCCTCCCTAAGTCTATGCGGACATGGTCTAATTTTAAAGAGATACTAACTTTCTCTTCTGCTCACTGATTCTCTTTTAACTTCTTTTTAATTATTTTCTTCTTGGACTTCTTGCTTACCCATGAATCTCCCCTCCTGTTGAAATAATATCTGATGCCATCAAACTGATTTTAAATCAATAGAAAATCATTTAGCTCAGCAATATTTGAACTAAAGTCAGTGGAGTTACATCAAATCTAAGTTTGATCATGAGCAGAGCTTGACCCAGTAGCCCAGATTCTAGTCTTAAATTTTGCTGGGACAAAGTCAACATATTTCAGTTATGTATTCACAATGTATTGCCAAATAAATGGGGTGAGAACCTGAACCCTTTTTTTTTGGCAGGGAGAAGGCAAACTTGCAAAGCGGGAATTTGGCGGTTGATTTTTGAAATATTTAATTTTAAAAGGTAGTTTTTTCTGATTGATAATATTTATATGCATAAATGTGCACAGTTATTGATTGGGGATTTTTGCATAATTTTTTTGTAATTTATTCTGTAGCACTTTGCAGTTCATCTTTATGGTATAGGAGTAGGTTTGACCTTCAGATATTTCAGCTTGTACTGACACAGTATTTTGGATTTTATGTAATCATGGAGGTAACTTTAATAAACCACAACTGATTTATGCACCAGTGAAATATATATTTTTATATATATATACTAGAATATCTTTCTTACGTATTTTGTACTATATCTGTTGTATTAGCCACTCAGTGCACTATTACTTGACTCAGATATTCACAGAACTTTATGGATTACAGCACATGGTTTGTTGTTACTAATAATGTCCTCATGCAGATGTTTAATGCTTGATGGAAAAAGACTACATGTTCCTAAGATGGTTTCTTTTCAGTATGTGGACAGAGCCTCTTAAAACTAAGGGAACTAAACTTTTAACATACAAATTGTAGTACCCACTAGCTTCTGTCTTTCAGCTTGATTGTAAGTAACATTGCTTGTAGCTGTAGAGATTCTGATCTGCCCAAATGGTGTTGGTTTACAAAGGGCTCAGTTAATTACAAATTGGTGACCTCCTTAAAGTAAAGTGAGACTGAAACTAAGAATCATACAGGAACCATTAACATGGTTAAAATTGCTGAACATCCAGTATTTGACATTAAAAAGCTTTTATATTGTTTCACTGAGCAATAAAAAGGCTATGAAATGTCTAAAGGCAGAGTTGCTATTTTTTTTCACTGGGCCAGACATGGAACTAAAATAAAAGCATATTTATAATGTTCTACTAGAAGCAGTTTATTTATGCTACAAGTTACTTTACACTGACATTTAATGTACTCAGAGAAGTACTGAGATAAGCCGTTGAGCAGTTTGATGGGCAGATTAATTGGGGGTCTGGAGAGGAAGCACTGCTGGGGGTGTGTTGGTGTGAGGCAAGGCATCTCATCCGGTCTGTGAAGTAAACATGTTCATGTTAAATTTGGTGGAAGGTTTGAGCAGTGGCCAGGTCCGTGTTGCAAATGAGCACGGTGCAGAGCCTGGGGTCCGTGCTGCACTTGCTGCAGCTGCCTGCCATGCCTGTTCCTGCAGAAAGGGTGTTTGAGTACCACGTCTTTTTTCAATGGGAGTCGTGGGAGCTCACTGCCAGGGCAGATGGAGGCTGCTGTGACCCATGTGCATGGCAATATATATGTGTCCGAGTACCCTAACTTGTGCAAGGCAGTCCCCAACCTTTCCACCGCCTTTGACTACCAGCTAGATCTCTTCACTGCACAGCAGTGAAGGAAACCATTAATTTCAGTAGGAGCAAGATCCTTGGGGGCAGCAGACAGTGCCAAGAATACCTGTGGACAGCTAGTTGGAAACAATTCTAACTTCAAATAGTTGCACAGGAATTGCTCTTTCTTTTTTGACAGCTGGCACACGCACTAGAAATCTGCTTCTTTCCTAGGGTGCAGCCAATCCCTAAGCACATTTTTTCAAAGATTAAAAAACTTGTGGAAGATTGCCATGTAGGAATGACCAGTATTCTTCCTGCTGGCTCTTTACTCAACAGCAGTCATACAAAGGTGCAGTTTCTCAGTCCCTTCACCCAGCCGGCCGTTACAAGTTGACAATTAATCATCAGTATGATGACCAGCACTTTGCAGCTTTTTGAATGCCTGAAAACTTGCAAATGGTTTGTAAAGTTGGAAGCCATTACTGGACAGATTAAAAAATGCGTCTTTTCTGACATGTTTTTAATTCATCTTACTTTTTCAGTTGCATATCTTACATTTGAAATAATTTGAATGTTATTAAAGGGTTGGGCAACTAAGTATTTTGTTCATGTTTATGAACAAACCCCAGAAGTTTACCTGAAGGCTTTTAGTATTTTCTTCTGCTGCTGCTCCTTCTTCTGCTTCTGCTTATTCTTACTTGTTGTTCTCTCTCTGGCTTCTTCTCTTCCTTCCAGTTTTCAGTGGTTCTGTGTTTCCTTGTCTTCTGTTCTTGAGAGAGCTCAACATCCTCCTTTGTGAGCTGTGGTAAGCTCTCTTCTCCATAGGGTGCTAATGTGCAAAGTCTTTGAATATCCATGTGAAGGACTTTGCTGTCATTATGTGATAGTGTAAAGTATTCCAGATTATAATATAGGCCCGTGTTGTGCCAGATTTTGTCATCTGATCTCCACAGCAAGTGTTCATGGCTGGAAGTACTGAAAACAGAAAATACGGCTTTATAGGGGTCACAGAGGACATTAGTACTGTGTATTTCACGTATTTCACAGCCCATTTCCTTGTCCCGCTTCCATGGGAATGTGTATCCCCAGACTTTTGAAGGTGGCTTCCATTTGTTCTATTTTTCTTTTTTACATACAAATTAGGTCTGCGGTGAAAATAGAAAATAGTGCATTAATTAGAAATTAATGCAGCTGTTTAGTTCCACAGGCATGTAGACTGTGATCAAACTTTTAGAAGATGTTACTGTCTTTTAATCAAACCTCAAGGTTAACTGGTTAACTTATTTTCATCAGAAAAAGGTAGATTGAAAGAGCCCACATTACAGCGTGTATTGTTTTGATATGGACATGCCATATCCTTCTAATTTTAATAACATCCTTCCATGATTAGCTATATTTTTGCAGCTGCAAGAAGCATGGTGGATAAGCACATGTGTCCTGGCCTGGAGCAGAGTTGCAGGCAGTGTAGAGCCAAATTGCTTTCATTTTGAAGAGGGCAGTTCCCCCGTAGTCTCTAGAGGCAGCAACTCACAGCCATGTTACTAAGCAGATTATGTCTTCATATAGGATGAAACTCCTCCGATCACATGCACATTTTCACTGTAACTTTGTTCCTTGGCTGGAATGACAGGAGCAACCATACAGGATTTCAAGGAACTGTCTGATACTGAATCGAGTGGAGGGTGGAGTCTTGGCCTTCTTATAATGTGTTTGATTCTTCCTTGATGTAATGTAGCACTCACTCCTCAGGCATGTCCACGAAACAGGAAAAGAAATCCTGTTTTTATTTCCTGGCTTGTATTTGTTTTTCAGCACAGCTATTTAATTTATATTAGTGGCTTTACTAGTATGAGAGCAGAATCAGGCTGCCATGCCAGTGCACAAACCTGTGGCCAGTGTCTTTGGCAAATATATTTGAAATATCTTCACTACCATTCAGAACCCTGTGTTCCTTCCTCTTTCTTAGATTTCAGGTTCAACTTGAAAATAGGAAGAAAGTAATTCTGCTGGTATCAAAGTATAGAACTTAAGCATTCTTTACTAAAATCTATTTCCACATGTTGAAAAAGGAGATGTTCTAAATGATAGCACAAAAATATCGTAACATAACATCACATCATAAAAAAATAGTTTGCTGTAATCCATCAGCAAGCTGTAAGTCCTTTCTCTCTCTCCTCTAATTCTTCATGTTGAAACCATTTTGTATTTCCTGTAAACAGCAGACAATTATTGTTTTTATTCCAAGTACTACCACAACAGTTTGGACAATCTATACTTACAAAAAGTGTACTTGACAAACTTACTTTTAACAGGCCAATAAAGTTTTATAATTCATTACCATTGTGTCTTTCACTGTCTGTAAATTGTTCACATCTAGTATTTCATTAGTAATTGTGCAGCGTATTGGAAAATATGTGAATCTCGGAAATCATCACCTGTTACCTGTTGTTACAAATGTGGTTATTGTTGTTTCTGTTTTCTGATAAACAGTGAGATTCAACTCCTTAATTATGTTTTTATAGCATCTTGAATGGTTACCCTATTTAAAAAACACCCTCTTCCCTGCCCACCCCCAACACTAAACCTGTTTGCAATAGTTTGATTTCTATTTAATTTAATTTCAATGTATGCTTGTTAATATGTACATTCAGTCAGGTGTGTGTGTATCCAGATCTAATGACTACATAGTTGACTGTTGACCATAAGACAGCAAGTTTCACGTGTCAGGCCATGGTTCATCTACTCAGAACTTAAAGCAGAAAAAGTTGGTTAGTTGAACACTCAAGTAAGCTGTGTGCTGGTTTTCCAAAGTATTTCAAGGAGACATCAGTGCTGTGATTTAAAGGTTGTGTTTTGCTTTGGGACTTCTGTTTGTTGGCCTGGACCATCTGGAATTCTTGACAGACCTAATGAAACAGAGTACACAAGAATGTTGAAATGGTTATGTTGCAGATTAAGCCCAAGTTTTTCCCTTTTTTGCTTTTAAGTAGGGCATGTACTATTTTCCCATAAATTTGACCGCTGTATTGGGATGATAGCAGATGAGAATATTGCATTACATGTTCATTTACTTGTTTCTGAAATGTTTGGTCACATCTTTTCTCTTCTTGGAACTCAGCACATCTCTGAACGTTGTACTGAATCTGTTTTGTATGAATTTCACATTTTTCATTTATTGGCACAATTGTCATGTCATATAGTGTATTTTAAACGTATGCATTTTTGCTATCATCCATGTAAAACATACTTTTGGAACTAATATGATGTATCCTCACTATCTAGAAGAAACAGGCTAGATGTAAAGGTCCTTTTTTTTCAAAGAGAAGCTTTCAATAAGACTTGCTATTACAGATAAATTGTGATCGTGATGAAACTGGTAGATACAATTATTTTAAAGAAAGTATTCAAACAATATAAAATACTAGAGTCACGAAAATGCTTTATCAAGTACAAGAACATATTGAAATTGTGATGTATTGGATATTTTCTGAGCGACAGTAAGCTTGCCATTATACTCTAATATAGGGTTTGTAGCCTCAGCAGAGCAAGAAGTTATTGTCTAGGGAGAACAATCAAAAAATGAAGCTAAGCAAAAGTGAAAATAGATATTTACCCAGAAAATTAGGAAGTCAGCAGGATAAGAAGTAATAAAAAGTCTTGATAATCCAAATTAGTATGACAATGCAAACTAGGGTTATTTTTTTAATGGACATTAATTGTAACTTAACAGTGTTCTTGTAGAAGTAAAGTCTTTATTTTGTTCTTTTAAACAAGAAAAAAAAATAACAAACAGAATGTGTTGGATATTTGCATCTTGATAAACTGTTGTTTCTAATTGCTACGTTAACATACTGCAAGAATAAAAAGTTAATTTCGTAGGTTAGTTCGTAATTCTGTTACTATTTTAAAAAAGATCACCCTTCAGGTTGAGTAATTGATGTTTCTTCCTATATTATGTTTGCCTTAATTTGTGCCGGGGGAGGTTCAGACTGGATATTGGGAAAAATCTCTTCCTGGAAAGGGCTGTCAGGCGTTGGAACAGGCTGCCCAGGGAAGTGGTGGAGTCACCATCCCTGGAGGTGTTTAAAAGTTGAATAGATTAGGTTCTTAGGGACACAGTTTAGTGCCAGAGTTGGGTTAGCAGTTGGACTCAATGATCTTGAGGTTCTCTTCCAAACAAAACGTTCCTGTGTTAGCAGTCAGGCTCTGAAACAAAAATACAGTGCACATAGTAAGCCATCCTTTGTATATTGCAGTTTCCTGCAAATGGTTGCAAAAAGTCACAGAATTCTGGTTTCTGATATTTAGATAATTCTATTGAAAGACATTTTTGGCAATATGTTTTACCTGTAAAAAGCAAATACATTGTGCAGGTTTCTAAACTAAGTATTCTCTAGATAGTTTGTTGAAGGTGACAGATACTTTAGATTTAAATGATAATGTTTTGTTTGGCTTCTGAGTTACTATATCCAGAGCTCTAGGAGGTTCATTATCAGAGCAGAGTTAACAATGAAGAAGCCAGAGGCCATAAGGTCTATAAACAGAGAATAGAGTTTCAGCTAAAATAATCCCTCCAAAACGTAAAACTGCAGTTCAAAGTGCATGAAACACAGAAGTGGGTAAAGGCATTTGAGCAGTGTGTTTGAAGGAGAGCTGAAAATGAATTTGGATTAGAGTTGTTTGGGGCACAAGTTGATACTGTGTTTAACATGAATGGCTTGCTCTGGTAGTTGAAAATCAGTAATTTAAAAACCACTTGTTTGCTCTAGTTATACAATTTGCTTTTCTACTCTAGTTTCAAATTCATAGTTTACTCCTTTGGTACCATCATTTTTCATTATAGCAAACTTCAGATATAGTTCCCCAATACATTGCAATTGTAATCAATAAAATCCCAAACTGTCTCAAAATAAATTAGAATATGAACGTGGCAGTGTCTTTCATACCTGTGTTTTCTCTTGCCACATGGGAGTGCTGTGCTCTTTACACATACAGAAGAAGCAGAGTATTCAACTGGCTGTTCTAGCCATGACACCTCCCCAAGGGAGCTGATCTGCAGAAGGAAAATGCACAAGTGTGTGTTGGGAACCAAGTATCAACGACACCACAGATCATACATATTTCATCAATAACTCTTAACAGCTGATATTAGGTATGAGAAGTTAGACAACAAAAGGTGGTGAAACTCTTTGTAGCTGGATGGGCAGTTGGTTGTGTAGTTTCTTGATGGCTCGTCTGATCCCACTGAAGAGTCACCACATTTTCCTTGGAAAGGGTTTTAGCATAATTTCAGTGTCTACAACATTGAAGCTGATGATGCCTCAGGAACAGATACATCATCTCTGCCTCAGGGAATATGTTCCAAGAAAACAGCTAGTTCTATATAAACCTTCGTCCAAGGGCGCTTCTTTGAGCTTGTTGTCAGCCCATGTTGACTTTCTGCAATGTCTTTACTCCGGCAGACATCCTGGCATAGACCTTGCTGCCTAAACTAGAATTCCCCGTTGTTTTTCCAAAGATGCATGTCATGTAACCAATTTTGATGCTTCCTCATGAGGCCTAGCATGATGCTGGGGTCAGAGCTTATAGGTTAGCTCATACTTTTCTGCCCCAGATTGTCCATGAGTGACGGTCAACAGGGCTAGCTATGTCAACGATTCCCAGTGCACTTGTGCCTAATTCATGCATAGTCATAAGAAGTTGGTTCACTTCTGTTAAATGTCTTAAGACTCCTAGGAAAAATCCCAGGGCTGTGTGTACCTGTACAGATTAACTTAGAAGAACAGAATGTGAAGTCTTGATAAGTCTGTGCTTTGTAGAAGAAAACATTTACATAGGACTCCCATTGTCATTCAAATTCAAAACAGTGTATGTTGCCTTAAATATGAGAGACAAAAGTTAAAGCCTGAAAGAACATCAGTGTTGGCTTCCTCGTGGTAAGTCCCGCTCATTGATTTTTCTGTTCATGTCAGGTGATTAGATGAAAGACCTAAGAGTTAATTTCTCTCTTAGTGTTATCTTCTATAAGCAAAAAATCATTTTTTTGGCAGCCTGAGGTGCTACTTCTGTGTTGTACCATAGCTGTCTGCCTGTCTTAGTCAAGTCTGTCGTCTGGATACCAAATAGTCCAGTGACAAATATCTTAGTCTTGTGAAGGCTTCTGCAACACAAGGAGCAGCTCTGTGTTATTACTAATGGCTCAGCTGTCTCATTTTTCAATACCTGTAATGTTTTTTAAATATGACCCAAATCATCAACTCTGCATTTGTTTGCTTACAAGAGTGTGAATCTAAATCAGGTAAGTTGACTGTGAATTGACTGAGCATTTCCTGTCTCCGATAAGCACCAGGCTTTGAGGTGTGATTTTTGAAGCAGAACTTGCAGAGACCAGCTTTCTACTTGCTGTGTGGTGCAACAAGTTACCTTTTCCCATATGTCAGTGTTGTTTTTCCCTTGGGAGTTGGCATAATCTCTTTCCAGGTAAAGAGTCACACTTTATCACTATTCATCATTGTGTTAAAAAAGGCATGAAGGGCCACGTGCCTCTTCAAGAGGAAGGCGAAGATTTATCATAACTGCTTTTCCCTTCTAAAGAGGATGCCAAGTTTCCATTCCCTGCTGCTACTTCACGCTTTGTTGGAATCCGAATGTGTATATAACCCTGTTGCTGTTGAACTCGACTACCCTGGGGCCCAAGTGAAGTTATTACCTGTCCTAAGGAGGTGATGGTGTTGCCTCTGGGGGCAGTTATTCCTTGCTGGAAGGCTCTAACATTTGTTGCTGCAGGGTTCTGGTCTGAACTCTGCCTGTGGTGAGAGCGGCTGTAAGCACTAGTGATTTGTAGATGGCCCACATGATAGCAGTTTGATCAGTGATTGCCAGGAGACAGATATGCATGCCAGGAAAGGGCAACCTTTGGCAGAGGAAGCAGAGAAGCTGAGGGCTGATGGCAGAGGGGATGAGTTATCCTGTCATCAGTCTAATTACAGAGAGTTTGATTGTCTCTAGGAGGGGAGTGGAAATTCCAAAAAACTTCTAATGTTTTTTTCTCCATTTGAAGACATGCGGGTCTTGCTTCAGATGCCATAAATCAGGCTACTGTGAGATTTATTTGTTTAATACAGAATGTAAATGTAATTTTAACTCACTGCATTTAGAAGGAATTCCATCTGCATGTTGCAGGATGCAGAGAGTCTGTGCATATGCTTGCATGGTTACACCAGAGCCCTGGCTCTGACCCCAGATAGAGCACAGCGTTGTATTCCCCTATGAAATAAATCAGGAGTGTTTATTCATCTGAGATTTTTGTCATCACTGCAGTTATGGTCAGAAGAAATTGTGCATGAGTGTGTGGTCCTACCTGGAGTCACATCCTTCTCTCACTCAAGTAATTTTATCTGCTTCAGGATTCTAGGGAGGACTGTTAGTGTACCACATTAAATTGTCCACGTTAAACTGCTTTCTTTGGCATTCTGAAACTTTTTGTTGTTACTGGCTACTCATTTCAATTGCAAGTGCAAAGCTTGTTCAGCCTGATTCTCCTTTGTCTTTCTTTGCATTACGTTTCTGTTTATGCCATGTAACTGTAAAATGCTAACAGATCAATCTGTCCAGCAATTGATGTATCTGCATGGGATGCAAGACCACGAGAAACTCAAAATCAGTAGAGACTGAGAAAGATATGAGTCAGATCCTTAACCGATTCACATCAGCTAAGAGACCAACTTAAATACTTGCCATTCATAAGTACCACTACTCCCCACTATTTGGGAGTGGTGAATTTTAAAGCTTGAAATTCACTGTCTGTGAGCATTCGTAGAGGTAAACATCTTCGGTCTTGCCAGACATTTAACATAAAAAGGAAATGCCAACAAACTGAAGCAATGCAGTTTTAATTCCAAAACTGTAAGGTTTAATCCATAATAGGCAGATTCCATGTAAGATCTGTATTTATCTGTAGTTTTGCTTTTTCCACAAAATCATCGTTTAGGAAGTTATGTAGGTGTAAAACCGTGCTATATACTACATTTTTAGTCAAGTGCTACTAACAGAGAGAATAAAGTAATCTCATTTTTTACTACTAGAACTGAATGAGTTTATGTATGATATCTACTTTGAAAACTTTATTTAGAACCCAAATCAGTGAGTTCAATTCGACACTGCTAGTTTATTTTAAATTCAGGACTCCAGTGTCTTCATGTTGGTGTTTGAATCATCAGTACTGTATTGATCTTTATTTTGCGAGTGATGGTGGTGCCTAAACATATCTTTTCCTTAAACATTATAAGAAATATCCCTGGGTGTGAATATTAATTTTTTAGCAATAATTTATTGTCTATTTGAAATGAAATGGTGCCAGATGGCATTGCTAGTGATAGAAAAGATCAGAAATCTGTTGTAATCATACTCTTAAAAATGAAGTTTCATTTTTAAAATGACATCTGTAGTGAGATCCTATGCTATTCTTGCTTTCTTATAAAAATTTGAATGGGTGAGTTGCTCAGGACTTAATTTTTGTTTCATTTTGCAGGCTGGTTAGATAACTTAGGTGTTTCAAGTTGTATCTTCAGTCCCTGCATTTTGTTACCACATCATGAAAACATAGAGAAATTGGCTGGTAAAGTGAAAAAAAGTTGGTACCGTCTCAGAAAACCAAATTCTAATGCCTCTAGAAACTGTATTGGAGAACAAAACCATCCCAGCCTCTCAGTTGCTGAACTATGTAGAGGAGGGAATGGAGATGCTGCAGGAGGGATTCACTTCTGCTGGCTCCCAGCCCAGCGTTAAGTGCTCTCCAGCAAGCTGGCTTGTCTGCCTCACATCCATCCCTCCTCTGTAAGTCCACATGACTGTGTGACTGGAAGGTGAAAGACCAAAATCTTGCTAATTTTAATCATCCCAGGACTACTGCAATGAAAACCTGGCTCCATGGATTTTACATTTCTGGCAGCATGCAGCAAATTGTACCGTCTTTAACTCTCTCCCTGGCGAAACTCCCACTGACTTCAGTGGGATTTTTGTCTGAGCGTGGCCAGAGTTGGAATTTCAGGTTTTGGTCCTGTATTAATTTCTCAGGAAGAAAGAGAAATGGATTTATAGATTTTCAGTTAAACATTAGGAAGACATAAAACTGTCATTCTCCATAATGTAGTAGTACAAATATGGGCAATCACCTTTTTGGCGTTGCCTCTTGGGAATAATACAGATCTATTACTTTAACCCATTCCTAACATAATTCATGTGCAGCCGTATATTATAGTTGCTGCCTTTCAGTGACACAACTAAGTGCTACAGCAGCAAAAGACTTCATTTGCCAAGAGGATTGTCATCATTCTTAATGCAAAGACAGCAGTCCTGATTCCACTGTCATTCACAGGGATTTTGCACCATTGTAAATTTAATAAATTACTCTTGGTTGATATTAAGATGAAGGGAATTAGGCTCTTGATATTGCTATTTCACCTTTTCTGTTCAAAGGTTTTCATGCTTCGTGTTTGGTGTTACTCTTACACCCCATCCCCAAAATTTTTTTCACTACATTTTTATGAACTAGCTAGTTGGAGCTTAGCATTTTATTTTGAGTAAAAAAACAACCAAACAGGCAGAAACTGAACAACCAAACCAGCCTCATTTGGCAAAGTCAGGTAACATGTAGAAAAATCTTCAGGGAAATGGTTTCTTCATAAAGAATGTGAAAATGAAAAGCTTTCAGTTTACTGAAATTATGGTATGAATGTGAGGACTCAAGAGAGTGAAATACTAAGTGATTATGTTCCTGCACCGGGGTCTCGTTATTGGCTATTTAGTATTGGTGTGCTTGAAGTGGGGGTGTGCATTTTTCATGCACATGGGAAGTGCGTGTGTCTGCCTTTTGCAGTCTGGTCCTGTGAGACCTGTTTGCGTGTGACCATTGCAGACTCCAGTTTTTAATCTAGTCCAGTGCAAGAGGGGATTGTGGCTGTGCATGGTTTGTTTAGGTTTGCAGTATCTCAAGGCAAGAAGATTATTTTTGCAGATCAATTCAGAGATGCACTAATTAGGGAAGTTTATATGGTCTTCTGCTTTAGTTGGTGCTGATGTTCTTTGCGTGCTCATTAGATTCATGTAGAATTACAAACCCATTTTATTATGATTTGTAGTATTTGCTTGTAATGGTGATCAGAAGTAAGGCTATGTTATCAGCTCCTTTAACAGTTCCTTTTTGAGAGTATTTGATTTCCATGCAAATCTGTTCCGATAAATCTGTTGCTAAGAGACAGCCGTGACTAAATTTTTGGTAAAAGAGGAAGTTACAGTGAGAATAAATGATTTTCAGCCTCAAATGCTTGAGTTTAAGGAGTACTAATATATTTAATGCTAACATATAAATTACAATGTCACAGGAGGCCTTGTGGACAATTGGGAATTGAATATTATAAGGTGAAAGGAAGCTGCAGACTTAAGAAAACCAGGGATATGTTAGAATAAGAGAGAATAGATGAGCCAGGTGGTCAAGCGAGAATCAGTTAAGAAGAAAAAGGCAAAACTCTTCATAAAGGAAGAAGTGAGTAAATAAGCGGGGGGGCACATCAGGAAAAAGCTAGGGGAGAATACTTGGTAAAGCATTCAGAAGTAGCAGAAGCAGCAGACGTAATTTATGAAAATATTATGTGCAGCATTCTGAAAAAAAGAGAAGCACTGCTTTATTTAAAGCCCTGCGGAATAGAAACAATGATGCTATCAATATTTTAACAAAACCTCATTGTGGTTTCACGACCAGTTTTGTGACCAGTTTCAGAATTAGTGTGTCAGTTTTCAAATCTGCTGTAGCAAAACTGTCAGAGCTTGGTTTGCAGCGTAGCCACCTCTGGGATGGCTGAGCTAGCTGGTACAATGCAAGTAGCTTTGAGTGTGGGGCATTTTCCTGCTTGCCATAGACGCAATTTCAAGGAAGGCTGGTGGGAGAGAGGTGGCAGGAGGAATCCCCAGCAGTTGAGTCTTCATGTGGCAGGGAAGAGGAGGTGTCTGCAAATGGTAGTAGGGGATCAGCATCTGGAGGCAAGTCAGTCAAATTTGTGCAGCTAATCCCATAGCTTGTGAGTGGTGGTGCTGGGACAGAAATTTGGCGTGTTGCCTTTCCATGCATGAGTGTCATTTGCGCTGCTGCAATGATTTTTATCTCTGTATTTGAAGAAGGTTTTGAGTATGTAAGGCTTCACTGACTTAGGAATTGTTCTTAGAGAAAGATGTTTAGAGGCAATTCAGCATCCTTGATCTGAAGCCATATTGGCAGGGATATTGCTCTTAGTAGTCTGTTCAGCTCCCTCCCATCTCCAAAGGTGAATTGTATTTTAAACAATGTCCCAAAAGATCTAATTGGTCATAATCCAGAAGTCTATAACTGTGGAAATGGAGAAGTGATTAATGGAGAGCAATTGCTTTTCTTTATGATTTCTTAGATGTGCACAAAAGCACCAGATGCTAGAGTGACTCTGTTGCTAAGGCTGTTCCACACTGGAGAACATGGCAGATGCTTCAGTGGGGTATCACAAGAATTTCTAGTGACACATGATTGCTGAGCACCAAAAACCTTCCCGGTAAACGGTTTGAGCCAGTCTCTTGCCAGCCAGCAAGGTTTTCTGAGCAGGGGCTGTGACCTCTGAAGGCCAGAGAGGTTGCTGAGTGCTCTAGGGACAGGGGACTGTAGAGAAAGCCACTGAAATGGCTGCTGTGGGAGAGACACAAAAGGAATTAGTTTCGTTGTTGCTAAGTAAGCTAATATAAACTGGACTAAAATGTTGATGGTCAGGAAGGAAAGTAAGCTATCTTTCGCTTTGTGCTGGTGGCCAGTTTTGGACAGCCTGTCTTCTGCGCTGAAGCTTCCTGACCCCCAGCAGTCCCCTTCCAAGCGCAAGATACTGCCTCTCCAGCACATGCAAAATTTTGGGCCATCAGAACCCAAAGCCTGTTCACGCAAGCGGAGAGTGAACTAGTTGACAGGAAATGGATAATGGAGCGTTAGTTCACCGTCTTCCTCTGCCATCCTCTTCAGATGTAGGTGGGCCTTTGAATTTTGTATTAAAAACCTGTTTTCAAGGATGGGGAATGTCTGGAGATGAAGAGGAGCCAGTCCAAGAAAGCTTTAGTTGGGCTGCAAGATCATTTCAGTGAGACCTGAGTAAACAGCAATACCAGATTTCCACAGATGTTTATAATTTCAGCATGATGTTTGGGTTGACTGTGTGTAATCATTTAGTTTTGCTTCTTTGCACATTGCCACGTTTAAAGTTAGCTAGTGTGGCTGTAAATGAAAAGCGAATTGGAAACTATTATGCTAGAATGCTTGTTGAAAGCAAACGGAGAGGTATATTTCGAAGCAGGACAGTATTGACTTCGTAATTCATGCAGTTTTGGGGGCCTGTAAGAATCTTGCACTCACAAACAGTGAAAAGTAAGTCTTCGTGTTACAGTGTCATATGGTTAACACTTCCACTAATGAGAACTTCAGAAACCACTAAGGGGGTAAAACTCACTGAAATAAATTGTTTGTAAAGAATGCAATTAAATAATGTGTGTCCTAGTAGACTAACCCACTGTAGACTGTAGATTTGTACGTCACAGGTGTGTTTCTCACCTGACTAAACCTATCTTGATTCTGCAGCCTGGAAAAGTAACCTGCTAATGCCGTCAAGTGTGTTTACTTCAGTGATATATGCAGTGTATTTGTTGAGCTATAGGCCTCCTTTAGTTCTGAACAGACATAAACATTTGAAGAACCCAAAGTATTTTCTGTAAGACCATTCAAGGTCCACCTTTTTGTCATTATGGAAGATAAGGGCTGAAAGGGGACGTGAGAGATTCTTTCCTGTTGTAAGCCTGTGTCAACTATACCTGTATCTTTCCCAACAGATATTTTCTTGTGGCTTCAAGATCTACAGAAGTGGAGATTTCTGAGTCTTGTATGGGCAATTACAGTGTTTGAGGATGTTTTCCTAACATTCTACCTCAGTCTTTGTTGATGCACTTTTGTGATGAAACTTTTTCATTCCTATCCAGCATCGGCACAAAATAAAGATTGTTCCGTTCCGTTGGAAGGCTGTCCTCATGTACCTCCTTAGACCTCTGCTTAGGGTGAAAGAAATCCCATTACTACAGGTTTTGCTCAGGTCTCTGAGTATTTCCAGATTTTCCATGTAATGTTTTCAGCTGATTTGCTTGGATGGGAGAGGCCTATCTATAGTACCTCTGTACTCCCAAAAAATAATCAGGAAGGGTTTAAAGAAGAGAAATAATTTCATTAGTAAGGTGTTGTGGTGTTTAATTGTTTGTTTGTTTTTAAAGCCTACAGACAACAAATACAAGCTCAGTATCAGGAGGCGTTTCTTCACAACTGAACATATCTGCCATATCATCTAACCATGTCTAACTAAACCGTATTTGGAAAATTATTCAAGTTGACTACTCCAAATAGGTTTGCTATTCTCTCAGATAAAGACTGACTGCAAAATCAGCATGGGGAAGCTTGTGTTGCTTCTGTACACATTGTATTTGTCTTCTAGACAACAGAGGACCTCATTCCCAGCCCTGGGAGTGGGAATGCTAGCACTTAGATTATTTATGAGAAGTGTGGAGGGAAGCAATTGTTAATTAAATAGTTTTTAACTGAAATGAAAGGCAACAAGGATTTAATTTGGAGTGAATTATTCTTTCTTGCTTGATGCCAACAAGCTCATTCCAGCTGATCTTTTTCTTATTGCGGTGATTTTTCACGGTAGTATTTTTGAAGGATTGTAATTTTACCCATGTTTCCAAGATATCCAAACCTGCAGGTGGCTATAATGAATGGTCTTGGTGATCTATATTAAAAAAGATAAATCTTTTTTTCTTTCCATCTTTCACATTTTCTGCTGCCTTGTATCCTTCTCTGGCTCACATATTCATATTGATTAATACACTACATCCCGACTAGATTTTTGTCTCAGGTCTGTGTTTCATTTGACTATCAATAATGGGAGGCAATAAATTTCTCGTTCTCTATGATAGGGCACATCATCTGAACTGCAGGTACTGCAAATGTGTCCACAAAGCAGTGGGCAGCTGTAAAGCCAGCATTTATGCTACAGCTGAAGGTGGGTTATACAGTAAGTCCTGAAGGACTCTGTGATTTGACAGCCAGGGCTAGCGAGTCCCTTCTGGGTCCTGGTCATGACTTTGACAAAGATCCCACCTGCATCACTGGGCGAGTCAGAGAGCCACGCAGAACTCATCATGTGGCCTCCAAACTGGGAGTAATAATCGCACGTACCTCACCAGGGATGAACTGAGGATTTATGGGTTATGGTGCTTAAGGGTTTGAAGGTGTGTACCAGATTGTGGCTGTAAGGTCTGTTATACAAATGCCTCCCACCCTGTCTGAAAGGAGGAAGAAACCGGCAACCTTTGTGCCACAGGCTGAGGCTTTGCTGGTGGCATCCCTGGTGAGAGCTGGCCCTGGAGTGAGACCGAGGCAAAGTGGGGGTCACACACGCTTTGTCCTGCACAGACAGTTCTAGCAAATACAGTATGTACTAGAGACCTCATGCTTTTTCCTTCAGGGTTTTGCAGTGCTGCAAAGGAGGTTTCTTGGGTTAACTGCCTTGCCAGTCTGTTCCAGACTGAGACACCTGTGTCTTTGTCCCAGTGTCCTACAGGTCTCATGGCTCTCAGGGGGTGATTTGCATTATGAAGGGGTCCCCTGGGCTATCGTCTCTGTTGGAAACCTCCCTTGTAGAAACCATGACCTCTGGAATGTTCTAGGCTTGTGTGTAAAGGGATGTGTGTGACTACGTGCATACAGGGGAATATAGATGATGTTGAGAGAAGAAAGGCAGCTGAAATGAACTGACTGGCATTCTTTCACAATCATGCTGCAGAATAAAGCTGAAGCAAAGAAATATGCAGCTGTGGCTCTCAGATTCAAAGCCACAACAAAAAGGCCTAATGAAGTCCTTGAGTGGCTAAAATCTGTGTGCAGTCATTTCGGTGGAAATTACCCAGATTGTGTGTTTGTTGCTCTCTAGAGGAGTTAGGTATTTGAAATAAGTTTTCCAGCAAGAGGAACAGGCATTTTAGGGGAAGGCATTTGAGTTAGTTTGACTGACCTTTTGACACATAGCAACAGGGAGAATTTGGTACTGTAAAGCTGAATAACATACCCATTATTTCATTAGACTCCAAGATACGCATTACTTCAATAATTCTACATAGGAAAGAAAATAATCTGACACTGTAACTTGTTTGCCCTGTATGAAAGTGATACAGTGACAACAACGCAATTTAGTCTTCTTGTGGAGCTGCAAGAAATGAGGAAAGACAAAACTGATTTTTCACATTAAAACAAAAGCAAACCACCTTGGATCCTTGATCACCCAAATCAAATGTCACATCGAAGTGGTGTGGCTTCATTGCGAGTCTCCACCTTGTTTTGCAAGGTTGTAAGTGAACAGATTCCTAAGCGCTGCTTCTTGAGTTTAAACCTTTATTTTCAGCCACTTAGTCCTCCAAGAGACCTCCAAGGTGCCCCCTTCCTTCTTTAATTCAGAAATGGTTAGCAGTGCATGATGACAGGGAACTGAGGCATTCGCTGGATGTGGAGAAGTTCTCCAGCTCTCTGTTCTGGTTCCTCTGACTTCCTGGGAGCATGCTGTTGGATGAGAACTGAACTTCTTGGGCAGTTTCAGAAAGTTTTCCTCATGTCATGTATCAAGAAGCAACTGAGTACAAGCTTAAACAAGCCCTGGTGGGTGCAAATCGATTAAACAGATTAATGATACCTGTCAGAGGATGTGAAATTATTTATCCTCTAAACACTGAAGCCTGGCAAGTCTCAGTTTTCTGAGTCACAGGCTTAATGTCTACAGTGTGGTTTTGGCTCAGTGTGCTGCACTGTGATGGAAGGACATGGACCGATCTGTGAAGAGCAGTGTGATTCAGCGACATGGTCTTGAGTATAATGTTGCTTGGGGTGATCTTCCTCTTGTGTTTTCTCCACCACAAACAAAGAAGGATTAACCCCGTAATACTCGTCTCACAGCTGAATGTGACAGTGACTATTAAGATTACTTCACTGAGGCTGAGGGTAATGGCTGTTTTCTGGGGAGCTGGCAGGGATGGGGATGTGAGATGAGAAGGGCCAGTTAGAAGGTGGGGAGAGGCAAGAAATGGTATTGCTCCACACAGCTGAACTGCTGAGAAAGCATAGGAGCACCTTGCCTTGAGCTTCATTAAAAGCATTGGCAGCTACAAAGCAAAGACCATAATTTTAATAAGCCCACTCTAGATTTGCAGAAGAATCTGACTTTACTTTGAGGAGCTACATCAAGGAAAGTGAGACTAAACTGGTTTCTCTTTGGGAAGCTTATTCAGATGGTTATTATTTTTTTTCCTTGTGTTCTATTTATGCCTTTTTATTCAATTCCTTGTATTCAGCATGCAGCATTTTAAGAGACCAATAATATAAAATAACGTTTCTATAATTGCATTACTTTCTATTATGCTGGGCTCTCTTATCAAGTCTAATAGAATTGTGTGAACTTAATTTGATATCACAGTTGCAGACAGTTGTTAGACTTAGGAATGCAAAAGAATATTCAAAAGTAAAGCTTACAGCACCTTAGTCAGAAAGAAAAGTGTGCTAAGCTGTGATTGATGGGTTGTCTTCCAGAGGGAGTGAAAGATAAGATAGTGATTCAAGAGCTAAGCTAAAAAGACGTCTGTTCTAGTAAAAAAGTTCAATTCCAGCTTGATAAGAGGAAAAATTGAACGTCTGCTCTTGCTGAAGCATAAAACTTACCTTTTAATCATGTAAAAAAAAAGAACTTAGAATCTACAACAAATATAAGAGCCTCAAGGGAAAAGAAATCTTGTGTAATTGCTTTTTCAGAACAAGGTATTTAACTAGTGAAAAAAAACACCCCTCCCAAAAGAAAAAAGAGACAATATTCAGTATGGCCTCAAAATTCAATAGAGGTGATGCTGAATGATGTGACATGCTCCCACTGTCCTGCTCTTGACTTGATGATGTGCTATTACCGTGCCCAGCACAGACTGATCCCTGTTCCCAGAGGACGTAAGAAGAGCCCATACTACCGTGAGGTTAGTTGAGAAATCTTCTTAGCAGCCAACATCATTTTTCATGGATGGAGCCATGGTTATTAAGGCATCACAGCACAAAATCATCTCTATAAACAATCCTCTTTACCTGAGCTGTCTTGTAACACTTGCCTGAGCAGATGATTCCTAGTAATTACGCAGCTCCAACCACAAAGCTAAAATTGGCTGGGTTTTTTTCATAATCATTATCCTTATTGTTTCTTAGCGTGCCTGAGCCGTTAGCAGTGACCTCAGGGGTAGCTGGAGTGATGTGTGATGCACAGTAGTGTGTTGTGAGAAGGCTGTGGGATGTTGTAGCCTCCAAGAGCTTGGAGAGCAAACGTGGAGAGTAGATTCCTTGTATCTTTGACACAGTAGGGGGAGGGAGAAGTAGATGGACACGGTGCTCGTTTGTAACAATCTAAACTAAACTCTTTGTGCTTGCAAGGCCATGACAGATGCAAACAAACCCCGTATGTTCTTTCTTATTCTGCATTTCAGAGCCTCTGCTCTTTATTTTTTGCCTGAGCCTCTCACCTGAGTCACGCCATTATTTGCTTTGGGGCTCTTTCTGTACTTCGATACACACAAAGGCTGTGTGGATAACTCCTGTGGCAGCCGGTAGTCAGGTATGTTGCCGCAGCCAGCTACCTAAGGATTAGGAGAAGTCTTGGAATAATGTAAAGCAAAACATAGCCCCAACAAATAGCAGTGTAGGTAGCTGTTGTTGGTATGCATGTTAAAACTGCATTAACTATAATGGTGATAGAAGCAGCAGGAAAGGCTATATTTTGTAATCATGAAACTCCTTTTCCTGGCCAGAAATACCAGCACACCTTGAAAACGTTTAGTTTTATTACTTCTTATTTCTAAACCTAAGGAAACGCACATTCGTTGACACCACCAAAGTCAAGAACAGCGCAGAGATCCACTGCTCGAGAGATAGCACAGAAGTGGGTTGTATTTCAGGAAGGGGTGCTGGTGGTAGTGAAGGTAAAACCATGAACCACCCCAGCAGTGTTTGATTGCCTCCAGTTTTCTGTGGGATGTGCAGTAAGAGAAATTTACTGTTTCTACGTGTTCCCATACCATGCGCTGAAGATTGATTCACAACTTAGGGATGTCGGAAGTCTTTTGGCTTTATTCTATCTTGTCAGTTTCAAATATAGTTGGCTTTCTTACACCTCACCACTTTTCCAAAGAGCTGCTGGGTTTTGTGCACAGAAGGGCATTTTCTTGGGCCTAGGTAATGCAGAATGGACAGGTTTTTAGCTCAGCATCAAAGAGAGGAGAAGTTCAGCCCTGCAGCATATAGCTCTCATGTTTCTTCTACAAGGCAGGCTACCATTTCTCATCTGACTCTGGCTTCTATCTTCTTAAGATAAGAAATATGGTCTAAAAATGCAATCAAGTGAATATGTTGGGCAGCACATTTGAAGGTGGAGAGGGCCTCTGGAGTTTTCTTAAAAGCTCATCCTGACTGTGAGTCAGCTATTGGCAATACCTAATGGATATTGACAACCCATGATTTTCACTGCCATCAATGACATTTTGTATAAAATTTTCAGATTTCAGGTATGAAACCAACAGTAGATTTTATAAAAACCAGAATCAGTAGTAGGTGACTGAGGGAAATTATCATACTTATTCTGCCTTTGACAAGTAATTCAGTGACCCCATTTCATCTGGATGAAACCACACTTTAAAGCGCTTTAAGAAATTAGCCTACAATTTGAGTTCGGTGCATATTCAGACAAGGGCAGCTGTATCTTCTTGTCTGTGCAGGTGATGGCCTCATCTTGCATCCTAGAAAATGGTTATACATTACTAGAATATCAGTCACAGCCAGCTGCAATGCTGGCCTGTAACTGTAATGTGGCTTAGTGCATTCAAAAAGTGAAATGTAACTTTATGCTAAGTGGATAGTCTGGCAAATAAGTAAGTGTGGAAACAGTTTATGTAACACTTTGCTCACATTGATGAAAAGGTCCCAGCAAAGGGTAAGTTTGAAAGGATGTGAACTCAGCTGCTTCTGATACACAAAAATTTCCATCCTTGTCTTAATTAGAGAAGTAATATACAGGAAATAGGATTTTTGAACCCAAACAACTACTTCCAAAGACCATTACATGAGCTGATTACTTGCTAATAAATGAGAGGGATCACTAAGTGACACAGCACCAAGTTCCCAGTGTTTGATTTTTCTTAAACTGTTTTGTACTGCCAGGAATTGCTTCGGAAGTCACCTCATTTTCCAGATTTTCCTCACCTACGTCAGAGAGCTGAATATACTTGGAGCCGGCTTCATGCTGCACAAAAGACTAGTTTTTACTAGTTAGCCTAATTGAGTAAATAGATTTATTGAACAATTGTCTACTTTTCACCTGCAGCACTTTGCAGTTTATACAGATTGAAAAAAATAGTTCACCATACAAAATTGGGTCTTGGAGTAGGGCAGAAATGATTTGATGAACAGAATGAGTTTCTATTCATTATCCCACTTTAACGTCTAGAAATGTGTAATGGTCACTTTTCCAAGCTGTCACTGCATGTGTGGTAGAAGCAAACAATGACAAAAGAGCCTCCTCCTGTGCAGCAGAGAACAGCAGGGCTGAAAAGGACTTAGAGACATACCTCTATTAAATTACAGAGCCAAGACAATTTGCCCATTTGCTGTAAGAGAAGGGATCTGACCCTCGCACTGAAGCTGTATTAGTATAAAAGGACTTTATTTGCCCAAGAAAATGTGTATTCGTTGGCCTGCTTTTTGGAGCCATTAGCTTGGCATTCAGAAAGTTTAGAGACATAAAGATGATGCCTAGAAAAAAATGAATGTGGTTTTAAATGGATTTGCACTCTATTGCCACTGCACACAACTCTCATGCACCTGAAAAAGGCATTGTAACTCCATGTAAGCATCTTGTGTGCCATCTGAGGGGCTCTTTCCCACAGTTTGTTAGGCTCTGCACTTCATCAGAGGAATCTTCACCAGAAACTCTTAATCCTGGCAGCTTTCCTAGTAGAATCAGTCATTTGAGGATCTGAGTGATCAGTAATGACAAAACCAGCCTTGGTATTAGTATTTCACTTGATAAATTGCAGAGATCTAGGCTTCAGTTACATTTGTCAACAGTGACTTTCCAGTGAAGTGCAAGGTATTTGAAAAATTGCCTCTAATGTTTCAGGCTAGGGGGGGAAGTACTTTTTCAAACTATAAGAACATTTCCCTCATGTACCATTAAACCAACTGGGGAGAAAGGAAAGCAGGACAGGAGTGGGAGTACACTTGAGTCTCTAAAGGTAGGGTTGGGTAGCCACATGCCAGATTATTTAAGTTTTTGTTAATGATACAGTGAGACACAGAAAAGTAAGAGTTTCTTTTCTTTAAAGCTGCCCTTTCTTGGCTGCTGCGTCTGGGCGTCCCCATTCTCATCTTGTTCCATAACTGTGGGTATGCTATGGTGGATTCTGTCCATCTTCTCTCACGTCCTCAATAAAGTGTCTACAGGGCCTGATGCTGGTCCCCATTCTCTCTCTGCATCCCCCCCATACCTCCTGCAGACACAGATGCCATCTGTGTGGCGGGTCACTCAGCTCTGTCTTTTCTCTCCACTATTCCTTCTATCCACCCCAAAACTGAGTCTGGGCCTCCAGCGTTTTTCAGTGGTGTCACTGGCGACTTGGAGTAAAGACAGATTTTCGTTGTCCTCAAGGTCCCTTCTGCTGCCCCCTTCTTGGGGGGACATTCACCTCACCTGCCACTGCTGCCCATGGTCTAAACACTGGTGGTCATCTGAGGATGCTGTTCCAAGATACACACTTCCAGAGGGCAAATTTTAAATCTGTTTCTAGCATTGTCTTTTAATTGTTACAATTAGAAGGTATGAATGCCACTCCAAAAACCTGGGTTAACATGAATGGAGAATGAAGTGAAATGTGACATGCATGCTATCTGCAGCCTCTTCACTGGGCAGATTAGGCAAAATGTTGACACTGCTAAATGGTAAGAGTTCAAATGTTACCTGTGCTGATCTCTTCGTTAGATCAAAGGCCCCTGCAGCTCGCAGAAGTGGAACGCTGTGATAAGCAGGACTTCTTTTTACCCATTTACGAGGTTTTATCTACATGGCACTTTCATTAAAAATGTAAAGCACGGAGTAAAAAAAACAAAGCGATAAACCAAAAACAAACAGTCACTGAATTACTGATAAAAGTAGCCTCTTTGTGAAAGGTAACTAGGCTCAGGTATGGATGGGAGAGCTAATGGGATGTTCCCCTGGGCTGGATGAGCCTCTCTGCAGTGACCCGAGATTTTGCAGTGGGGTGGAATGTGTTTTTCCCCCTACTCTTCTCAGCATCTGTTCTGCACCTTCTGTTGCTGTTCAGATTGTCCCCTTTGGATTTTGGCTCTCAGCTGTGTTGTCTTCCAGAAATTACCAGCCTGCCACATCAGGATAAGTCTGTGTCCTCTGTGTCTTTTGTCTCGCAATAATACCACCTCATAGGGAGAGCAGGCATTCCTTGGATTTGTGGCAATTATTGCTGTGTGATCCAAGCAGCGCGTAAGGTAAAAAAGTTAACGTGTGTATTTTATAGCTTATTTCTAAGAATGACAGAAGGAGTTCAACAAATTTGGAGATCTTTCCTGGTGACAGACTATACTGGACCCTGACTTATTTAGTCTGGGTGATCTGCCAGTACAAAAATTTGCTCCACATTCCAACTCCTAATGGAAAAAACCCACTGTTCTCAATCTGCACCCAGACATAAAATTACTGAGGTAAGGTCAACAAGGCACACAAAGAGAGCTGTTGACTGTGGGGATGGAGGACAAACTGGTCCGGAAAAAAAAAAACAAAACTCTGCAGGTGGGAAGCCATGTGCTGAGTTACAGCAAAATCTTTGTTTCTGACTCTAGGTCCTTCTTCAGTTATCAGCAACGACGACGATTCAGCCAGTCCCCTCCACCACATCTCAAATGGCAGTAACACTCCGTCTTCTTCTGAGGGGGGTCCTGATGCAGTCATCATTGGGATGACGAAGATTCCCGTCATTGAAAATCCTCAGTATTTTGGAATTACCAACAGTCAGCTCAAACCAGACACCTGTAAGTACGAACAACTGTATGTGTTTCAGTCATTCATTTTACGTGTGCAAGTGCTGGGGCTCCTTAACAGAGCTAGCAGAACAAAATGCTCTAAATTCCTGGGAGTGGAAGGGTGGGGTTAAAATGTATGCAATTTGTTAAAGGTACATGGGATGAACCGCTTTACGTCTGTCAAAGCCAAATTCAGCCCTTGTCAATGAAGTCAGCAGTGTTATACTCAAAGCCTGACCCATATTCCATCAAAGTCACAAGTAGCTTTTCCATTGATTTCAGTGGTCTTTGGCCAGGCCTATACACTGAATGTCTTCTTGGGAGAAAACAAATCCTGAGTCAGAAGCAGGAGTCAGTATTGTTACATACGTGCTTCTTTTAAATTGATCGTGTTGGCAATAAGCATGACCTAGCTTTGAAATCTGAGTATTTGTAAAGCTATAAGAATGATAAAGGTTAAAACTTCCGTTCTTTTAATTTTATTGTATAATTCAGCCTCTACAACTGAAAAGATGTTGAAGTAGAGCAGAAGTTTGCCTGATGGATGATAAACGTCACATACAAATTCTTTCATGTTCAGCTAGAAGCAGGTGAAATGTGAAAAAATATGAAGCGTTAAACATAATTAGCTATGAACAGTTAAAAAAGAGTATACCTAACTTCAGCTGCTGTTCTTCGAACCTAGCAACAGTTTTAGAATTGGACATGTGAAACATTGGTTTTTGAACCAGCGATTAGCATTGCAGCAGATAACTGAAAAAATGCCAGAGGATACTGTGAATAATAGTAAGTGCAGTGCTTATTATTTTTCATCGGTACATTAAGGTCCTTAAGTGTTTCAGAGAAGGTTGTTCCTGCCTCTTTTTTCCTGTTTTGTGTGTGTGTGTGAATGTACATACATTTCTGAAGTGTCGCTGGAAGTCTGGACTGTTTCTGTGCAAAGCCGCTCCAGAGATTCCCAGTATAGCTGGTGAGCATTGGGCTTGCAGCTGAGGGACACTACATCCTATCTGTATCCTACCCTGAATGATATCGCTTCCTAGCACAAACTGTAGTCTAGGGGCTTACTGCCAAGGTCAAAAATCTTTGCCTCCAACTTTGCAAAGCTTAAATGCTCTAATAGGAATTTTTATTGACCTGTGCATGAGGGCATGCATGCATATGCTGATGCATGACTTCTAAGGCTGCAAAGACTGATGCTGGACTACCTAAGTATCTTGTGAATATTAATGCTCATCTACATCTAGATTGTTGCACTAAGCACAATCCACAGAAGGATGTTGCAGTGCAACATTTTTTGCCTTTTTATTATGCATCCCTGATGTTCACTCTTACCATAGCTTTTTTGTGTGGCATTATTTTGTATTTGGAAATGCCCCATTATCTCTTCTACAAGAGGATATTTGAATAATCTGGCATAGCATATGCAGTGGGATGCAGAAGGTAATCACTGAATCGTTGATGCTTGATCAGCACAAAGAAAATGTTATACAGATGCATTCTGATCTAGAACATTAATTCCTATGAAGAACAGAAGGCTCAAGGGAATCAGAAATGGGCAACATGCCCACTTGAGCCCTCTAACATTGTATAAAAGGCCATGCTTTTAAATATGAGGCTATTGTACCTTTGTTCCTAGCTGCATTAGACAACATTATAATTGTTTAAATAAGCATCAGTGACTACAGACTATTTAACTTTTGGCATTAATGTTGAAAAAACATACATGCTGTTCTGGGGAAAAATCCAAACTGTACCAAAACACAGACTTGTCTCACATTTAGTAAGCTGCACATTAAGTACAGATGCATTAAATCACAGCTGACTAGTGCTAAGTAGGTCCTGATCCTAAAAATACATAGGTCTGTTTGGTTTTGTGTGCTGCAATGAAACCCACATGGTGTCAGGGAAATTCATCACAGTACATGAAGTTCAGTTTGTGCATAAATGCTTGCAGGATGATGCTCAAGACTCTGCTATGGTGCTCTGGGCAGATTGTAGGGCTGATGCTCTACATTCTAGCACATTGCTGTGGTCTCAGTCTTTGTGGTTTTATTGCTTTAGCAAAGAGGATCGGGTAAACTGTGACAGTGTATAAAATGAGGCAGATTTCTCCTACCACATTGAGATCTGTCCAATAAAGAGCGTAATTAAAATTGTCTGAGACAAAAATGGTCTTCCCATAAATAATTTCACATACGCTCTCTTTCCACCTCTCTCACTCGTTTATTATTACAGAGCTGCACTTGCCCTTTCTTAACCTGCCAACCTCCTCCTGATGTGTATATCTGGTATTTATAAACCTCTAAGATAAGTAGCTCTCCTACCTTTTTCCTGTTTACAATAATGACAGCTCCAGATGTCATCTGCTTTCTCATCTCCAGCAAGATAATTAACACTTATGTTTATTTCCTATCTGGTCTAAGTTCCATTGTCCGCTAGCATTAAAACCAGCAGTCAGTGACAGTCATGCTGGAAAACATTCTTATATATTTAGCATATGCTGGTCTTTGTAAGGAGGTGAGACTTCAAGCTAAGTATGCAGATCATATTGCAGTTTTCACGGAATTCTCCCAGAGTACATCTGCTGTGAGTAGCAAGTGGAGTTTCTTTTTTGTTATCTACTTAAGCCATGTTTTGACTGGTCTAGCTATCCATTTCTATTACAGTGTATCAGGCTTCATTAAAAAAGGTATTAGAAGTGTATGCGTTTAAAAGGAAATTATGAAGTTGATTGTGACCAATTTAGTTTGAAATTCTCTCACTGTATCAGTAAATTGGTACTTCCACTACTGAATAACTAAATCCTGAAGAGTTATGGCTTCTAAAGAGTAAATGTCAGTCCAAAAGTTGTAACACTTCCCTCCTGTGAGAGGCAGCTTTCAAGGTGGGAAAAGCAAACTGATGATGACCAAAGACTCATTGGCTAGAGAGGTCAGGTTCTAGTCATCACTCAGGAGGACTGAATTTCTGTCCCAGGTTTCAGCACAAAATCTCATTTGTACCCTTAATTGACGTTATCAGTAGGAGATTACTCTTCATCTTCCAACTGGGTTTGGCTGATCTTTCCCACTCCAGCTGCTCATCATCTTAACTGCAACCCGCTGATGCTTCTTCAGCACTTGTCTGTGTGACACCCTATTCCAGCACTCCCGGCTTTTCCTTTCTCTGCCATGTACCCGTGGTTGCAGCTGGCTGGTGGGCTCATCTGCCACTACAATATCTTGACTATTTCCACCTTGAAAGCGTACAGTCTGTGGTGCAGACATGTTGCAGACACATACCAGACTTCTTGGTTTCTTTTTGTATGAAATCAAAAGGTATTTCTGCTTTGGCGGTACTTGGCTGACAGTGACAACTCCAATTTCAGAAGTGTGAGAGAGAGTCTACAGCCTGGACATGGTGAAATGCTCTTTGCACCTAAGTCATTATAAGCCAGGTTGTGCTGTATTAGAATCAGCCTGTGAACCTCTTGCTTGGGAATTAGCAAGAGTGTTCACTTGTTGCTGTTGAAAATTGGGCCATAACTTTGTAGTGAAGTAACATCACCAGATGCATCAACCTTGCGTGGATGGCAAACCTTGCAAAGCTTTTTGTCCCCTGCAGCCAACTGGATGATTGCAATACCATGTGGACATAGATGCTAACTATTGCTAGATGGTTAGCTTCACTAGTCTTTAGAGCTGTCACAGCCCATAAACTATTTGATATTTTAATTAATATCATGGTATTTCAAAAATTAGCCTTCTGTATCTCTGCACAGAAATTGTGCTTACTGAAGTTGCCAATTGAGCCTACCAGATGTGTTGAAACAGGATGGAGAAAGCAAAGCCGTTTTCCCCATGCACAGCTATGGACTTTCTTCCTTCACCACTGAGCCTGCAGCCCAGGACTTGGAATGTATCAGCCCATTAATATTATGTTTCTGTGCTTAATGGTGTAAATGCAGTCAGTATATAACATTGCTGTGTTGGTAGTATTGTGAAAAGCAAAACCTGAGGAGAGGTCATACGTAAAGTGTCAGTGGAAGTGCTCAGGCTGAGACTCTCAGGGCAGAACCTGGGTAAGAAGCTGCTTGCAGGTGGCTTGGGATTTCAGGAATCAAATTGTTCTCTGACTCTCACCCCAGTAACCCCCACCCCTGCACCACAAAGTCACCGTGGTTGTTTTGGTGGAACTGAAAGGAAACGTGGAGCTTTGCCCTTTCGTGTAGAGGTTTGCAAGCTCCAGGATTCAGGCCCCTTAGAGTGGATAAAGAGCAGCTGCACTGACGTCAGTTTGCACTGCCCAGCTAATCTGTACGCACAACTCACTCGATTGCATCCCTAAAGATATTATCAAAGATGGAAAACAGCATACTGGGCACGCTTGTTGATTAGTCAATGGGTGGTTTAGTGGCAAGATGTTTTCAGTGGCTGGGCATACATAAAACCAATGTGTTTCAGATGATGTGGTGTGGATTGTTGTTTTGATATGTGAAATTTGGGTATATTCATGAGGCAGTCTTAATATTTTGTCTATATTTCTCCAACGTGGGGTTGTGTTCTTGAAGTACAGGAGTGTGAATGTGCGGTTTGGATAACAATTATTGTACTTCCACTTGGCCTTTGCTAGGGAAAGTCTGTGGCTGGTTACAAGGTGGTAGAAATAATTTTTATAAATTAGTTTTTGTTTATTTGGCTGATCTGAAAAAATGAATTTATAGTCTATAGCTCCAGTTCAACAGTAAAATTGCTAATTACATGTGTGTTGCTAATTTTAAAGGCAGAGGTTTTGAGGGCATCGCTGTTCTATCCCGTTTTGAACACTGAACTTTTCAAATTATGCTTAGGGATTTTAATTTGCATTTTAGAGATTGTTGCAGCAGTTAGTTAAAGGTAATCTCAGCCTTTTTCTGACTCTCCTTGTTCTTTGACTACAGATTTCCTTTTAACATACATGTTGCCAGACTTTGGTTGTCCTTGGTAGGCAAGAGCATCGCAGAAATGCTCTGCTTCAGTCCACCACCTTCTTGCATGAATTTTAAGGGAGAAAAGAAATGGGAATGTTATCATTTCACCGTGGCTCCCACTGTACTGGACTTTTCTCTTCAAAGCCTTGGGTCTTGGAGCCTGGTGATAATGTCAGATTTCTTTTTAGAATGAAAAAAAATGTGAAGAGCTTGAGGATGCATGCCAGACCCCAGAAGGCTGAGCGGGGGGGAGGGGAAAAGTGCATTTGTTTATCTTCTGTTTATTACATTTTGATTATTTTTAAATTCAGCTTCATGATTGTCGAGCATTTGAGCACGGCAGCAGCACGTGAGGGTGCAGAGCTGGCCCCGCTTTGCCAGCATGGGAGATGTCCCTGGCATGGCCACCGCAGAGAGCAGAGGGAGCAGCCAGGCAATCAGGACCCACTGAGCTGCCTTCCCTCTCCCCATCCATCTGTGGAAAGGTGCAGCTCCTTGTAGCTCGGTACTTAGTTGTTTTCATGGCTGTGACCACTCACACCCTGCAAGGCAGACTGGTTTCTCTTCATTTTGGAGTGGGCTGACAGCCTTCTCTCCAGCCCTTGAAGCACTAGCAACAGGCCATTTGATATGAAAAAGGAAGTAGTTGTCTGTGTTTCCAGGGTGGGTTCAGCAGAAGGAGGGGATGTGGTCGCTCGGTGTGTATTTCTCAGGTATCCTTGCCCCAGGAGTCCCACAGTAGAGTGTGGCCACAGCATGAATTTCCTCACTTGGGTGGCTGGGCTCTCGCTGCAGAGTGGGGATGAGACAGTCTGCTGACACGAAAGCTGCGTGCGAAAAAGAGAACTAACAAGAGAGAGCCTCTGCACTGCAGGAATCTGCCAGGCCTCTGACCCAGAGCAGTAGATTTGTTAATTTCTGTGTGCTGCTCATCCTGCACGCACGGTGTCCTGTAGAAAACAGCGATGAGCGTTGGGCAGACTGCCGGCAGCGGGCAATCTGCATTTGACTTTATTTCCTACCTAACAAGTTATGGCATGTTCCAGGTTGTATCTGTTACTCTACACTCCCCTACAATTTTGAGGAACAGGGGTAATTTTTGACACGTGTTGCAGGGTAACAAATAGACTGAATTGATCCCTGTGCACAGAAGAAGGGTCTCCCAAGACAAACATTCTGTCAGCATTTCAATATCTTCTGAAAGGCTTTTGTATGTGAGTGACCACGAAAGAAAGGCTGCTGTAGTGGTTTCTTAGCCAGCTAAGCCCTAAGCCTGGGGATTTTCCATCAACTCCTGAAGTTCACAGAGCTGAAAATTTATAAGCAGCTCATTTTCCTATAAAAGACACCATGACCTCAACAGCCAGAACGCAGAGGAGCAAAACTGATTGATCTTAGTGAAATCCATACTGGGAGGAAAAACCTCACTGCCCAAGCTGAACTTGCCAATCTTGACATTCATTGGTAGTCGGTGTTCGGAGGTCGGGAGGCTTAACAGGGCATTTACTTCAGGATCTTCAGATGCTGAAAGCAAAAAGCTTTAGATGCTGAAAGCCAACAAAGAGTGAGGTTGAGATTACGAGGAGGGATATACATATTATACTTACTGCTTGTCCTAATCCTGCTGTGTGTTTTACTCTGGGGAGATTTGATTTGCTATGTAAATGTATACGAGAGAAATTGGCTGAATAAAGACATAAAGATATATGAAGATGTATTTTATCATATTGGCTAACTACTTTTGTAGTTTGATTGCATGTTTTAATCCCTGATTGCAGTCACCATTTAAAATGTGTGTCTTTGCAACTGTTCATCAAGTCATACATGTCAGAAATGTCAGCCATATACATCTGTGGTGTATTTCGTTAGCTGCATTTGACTTTTGTTAACTGGGTAAGAGATTTGATTCCTAGACCATAGCATACTGAGTCTCAGATACTTTTCCCAGCAATGTGGTCACATATTTCCCTTGCCCAACAAATCTAACAGGGAATAAATAAAATTACGAAAAATTAGATTTTTTTATCTCCTGCTGCTCATTCTGAGATTCAGCAGACCTGAATTTTTTTTGTTTTCCAACCAGATGGAAGAAATTCTTCCAAAGGCAGTAAGCCTTCAACTTGAAAAGCGTGGGTTTCTATCCCCTTAAAAATTCAGAACTGGAAAGAAAGTAATATTTCCAGATTTAGTGTAGAGGTGAACCTGTAGAATCACTTTTTCCCCCAGAAGCTGCAGTCTTGATTTGTCCGTGAAGTCCATTTACACCTAATAAAAAAGGCAAGAAATCATACTTTCAGCAAAATGTTTTCATTTCATCACACAGAATGTTGTTCTGTGACCTGAATTATTCAGTAAACTATTTGCTCCGAGAGTCCAAATGCTGTAAATGCAGCTACAGGAAAGAACAGCTTGGACTCTGATCTTTAATTTATGAATAGAATGAGTGTTTTATCACCTAGAAATACAGCACGTGAAGCATATTCCGGGCTAAATAATGAGTGTTAGAAGGAGATCTGAACAATGAAGACCCCAAAGTATGCAGTTCAATCACAGAGACAGAGTACAAGGCAAGACAGCATGAAACGTGTGTTCTCAGCAAAGTGACCAGTGTCAAAATTCAGGTAGAACATGCACCTTCTGGTTTAAATTTGTCAGGTAAACTTCACATAAGCACACTGTTCTTTATCAGAGCACTGGAATGCTCTGTCAACATCAAGCCCAGCCATGGACTTCATGTGAAGAGAACACTTAAGAACTTTTTGAAAGATGAAGTGAAATTAAACACACGCACAAGCATTCTCTGCTTTTAAGGTATTAGTCGAGATAAAAAAAATCCAAGATGGTGCTTTTTTAGCAGGTGTAATCTTGGTGTTATCACTACATTCATTTTGTCATTTGACAATACATCTGTATCAGAAACATATCTACACTATTTTGGCACCAAAATGTGTAGCTAACTCAGTAATACTCAAATGAAAAATAGCACCATTTTTTATAATGATTAAATTATGCCTTTCAGACTCTGTGCTGCATACTAAGTTGTATGGATGTTGATTTTATATACAGAAACCTGTATATGTATGTAAAAGCATAATGGGAAAATAACATGATGGAGGTTAAATAGGTAGTACTTATATTTAAGCTGAATGGGAAAAAAAGTAATCCATTTTGAAACTATACTTGTCATGAGCCTAAGCATGAGAGCAGGATTGGGCCTTGGATTTATTCCTTTGTGTCAGTGAGAGTTTTGGCTAAATAAGAAATACAGATCCCAGGAAAGCAAGGTAGTATAAATAAGATTAAAATAAGAAATTTAAGTATAATAAATACTAAAGCACGAGAAAATCATAAGTAAATCAAATAACTTTGTAGCCAAAATTATTTCATAAAACCTACCAGAGTTCATCACCAAACTACTGCACTGTTGTTAAGAAATAGGCGTGTGTAAAATGCAGTTAGCCCTGAGCACAAGCTCACCCAAAGATGACTTTTGGGAGAAAACCATCAGGAATTCAGTTGTCCACGATAAGTGTTGGTTAAGATAGGCTGGTATTTATCGCAGTTTGCAGTGTGAGCTATTATATGTTGTTTTTCCGCTGCGTGTAACATCTTCACAGCTCTCACCAGCAGCTGTCTCTGAGGAATTAAGGCTGTCAGTGCTTTGAGACTACGGCTTGAGAGCGGTTTAGCAGTTTGTTTTCTGGAGGAGACCGTGTGGTTGACTTTGCAGGTTTGCAGATCTGCCCGGTGCCGGGCGGCCCCGGATGGCACTGGATTACACTACACCTGCAGCCCTCGCAAGTGCAGAAGGATCCAGGGGCCACCTTGAGTATGTGCTTTCCCCACTGCATCCCACTGGTGGTGGATCCACGTGGTGGGGATGCGGAAAGCCCGTTCTCCCACCCCTGCCCTGTCACCCCCTGCCAGCAGGAGTGCTTGTCATCTGCTTAGGGGTGGCTGATCTCCCAGGCCTTTTTCATTCTGCGCTCTGTGCAGCTTGGTTATGGTCATGTCTTGACGAACCTTCCCCAGCGAAAGTGCCACTGGGGTTCACAAGGTCCAAGTGTATTTGGTTTGGTTTTGACAGGGTTTTGCTGGGGAGTTCCTCATTGTCTCAGTCTTAGTTGCATGTGTGTTACGGACATCAAGGCAGCCCAGCAGCACATGGAACCTGACAGTCATTTAAAATGTTGTCAGAGATAAAAGTAACACAGTTGGTAATATTCTGTAATATTCTTCAAATATCTTTTTCAGCATTAACTTGTTAATTAAACCTCTCAACACGCTTCTCATTTTTCACAACAGAACTTGGGGAAAAATGATAAGGTTTTTTTTTTTCCTAGTTGAAAGTGTTTAAATAATATACACACTCTAGTTTAAACATGTATTATGTATAATAATATACCTGCGCTGAGCATTTTTGACTTATCTAAAAAATATGATTGTGCAGGTAGACAATTCCAGGAGCATGCTTCCATCGCTAATTAACACAAATAAAATGCCAATTGCTGAAACGTATCTTTATGATCATCTTTTAGAGGCCTCCCTTTTTTACTTTCCATTAAGCTACAGGGTGTTCCAAAAGATGGACCCAGTTTCAAAGCAGTATATTTCATGATACCTTGCTAATGACTTAGGCCAGGGGCTGTTGGTGCTCTGGGAGAGGCATCTAGTGGTAATCATTTGAAACTCTATGCCCTGCCCTTTCTCATGGGTGGTTCGTGTTTGCAGAGATACAGTGATTTCAAATTGGGTCCATCTTTTCGAAGACTCTGTAGTTTTGTTGGACGGAAGCGAGAGCAGCTTTCAGTACTGGTTGCTCTTTCTGCCAAGGATGTTGAAGGGACCTCTGCTCAGTGGGACCATGACTGAGGGGTGTTGGGAGAGACAGGCAGCCCTTGAGCTCCGTAGTTCCCAGTCCGTGGGGGTTGGTATGAATTTCTCAGCCTAGGGTTGAGCATGACATTCCACAGAGAATGGTTATCGCTCTTCAAAGGCCAGTATGCGGATAAAGTCACGAGACATACAGATGTGGTATGAGGTGAACGCTCGCTTGGTCTTATCTCTAGCCCATCGATGCCCACAATAATTGAAGACTACATTTTGCAGATGGCAAGGGAATCACTGTGACTGAAATTTAAAACCCCTTGAGGGAAAAACAGTGTCAAATAACCTGAGTCAAGACCCTGCAATGAGGTCTGACATTGTTAAAATTCTGTTGAGGAAAAGTTGTGTAGTACCTCTGGCTAGCAACTTGCTCATTAGCCTTTGGGGGCAATAAAATGTTTAAATGCAAAACATAGTACATGGGAGTATCGTTTGCATTTAGAAAAAATATATGGTGTATGCATACTAATTATCTCCTCTTCCTTGAAATTGCAGCATATCTCTGCATAACTAATAATCTCTCTAAATTTTTTTTAATTATTATTTTTTCTGTATTTAGAGAATCTAAGTTCCATTCTCAGATGTCAGCGAGGCACATGAAAGGAGCATCTCAAAGGCATTCTGGTGCTAAATCAACGGCTAACTGGTTTTCTAAAAAGCCTCTAAACATCTTGGAGGTGTAATGTCTGGTCAATAGAAATCAGAGTGTTAGTCAGCTTAGTACTTTGGACAATTCCAATAAATGATTACTTTGCCTTTAGCTACCTAAATGCCTTTGGAAACTGGTTGCTGGAAACTGTTGAAAGTCAGTAATTGTACAGGTCACCGGGTGCAGGAAAGGCTTTCAGTCTCCCAGAGATTCACTCTCCGTGAGTGGTGGGGGGTTGGAGTCAGAGTTAAGGAGACAGGAAGCAAAGCGTCACTTTATTCCCTTCTTCCCTCCTTCCACCTTGGTTTGTTTTCCTCACCACTGGAAAGAAAGAATGGAAGATGAGGTGATTGTCTCTATTATGTGGTTATCTGTTCCCAAGACTGGATAGCGAGAAGCTATATATAACTTCAGACAATCTCTGATTTACAGCATTTTGAGGGAATACAGATTTGACAGAATTTTCAGCTGTCGTTACGAATACTTCTTTGAGTTACACTTTCAGTTAGAAGCTTTCTGAACTGAAGCCATTCCCACACAGCTCCTCTCATTTCCAAGTGCTGCTTAGGGTTTGTTTAGATTTGGTTTCTTAGGCTGTTTTTCAAGGATGTGCTCTCATTTTTCTGGTGCCCAGAGCTTGGAAGGTCTGTGGCTGCCTTAATTAAAAAAAAAAAAAGGAAAACAAATAGCTGAAAACAATACCCATCAAGGGGAACATGTCCCACACAAAGTAGGGAGGAACAGAAAAAGGGAGAAACAAATGGAAAGGAAGCAGAACAACCTCAAGTCTCAGCCTTTGGCAAAGAAGGAACAACACATGACTGATTTGCTCCGAACACTTGTGCAGGAGGACATGATTTGTCTTGTCTTATTCTCATCAGAAGAAAAGCAGCTGTTCTGTAGTATTTGCAGTCTCCACTGCAATGGCAATGGGTTTGCTTCCAGACAGAAATACATTGACCAGCGCTGTGTGGCAAAGCTCGAAAAGCTCCATCTTGGTTGGTAAAGTGCAAGGCAAAAGCTTATGGGATCATTCTTTATCCTCTGACTTAGAAGTGGAAGTACCTTGTTACACAGGGCTACTCTTTCCAGGACTGTCACTATTGTCATGTGCTTGTGATGCTTTCATCCGTGAAGTTCACTCGTGCCATGGGGAGTGCACAAAGGTGCTCTGTCATCAGGTGGGAGTAAAATTACTGGCATTATCATTGTCCAGCAAAGCTGTTTGTGTCTTTGTTGATGGTAAATTCTCACCTTGTTTTGCATACTTGTATATGCTCTGTTCAGGAATGGGTGAGTTGCTACAGTGGATCTCAGTAGTAACTTTTCTAGTACCTAAAAGTGGCTGGTACTGTACCCATTAGAAACCCTTCAGCAAATAAGTATCTAATAAACCTTAAGGAGTATGTTTCTTCCAGGTCTTCCAACACAAAGAGATTGGCTTATGCTTTGTGACATCTGGATTGATGTCCTTTTTTAAATACTAACCGTGTCTAATAAACCAGCAGATATTCCCTGTATGGTATGCAGCAGCTTCCATGACATTAACAGCAAAAAATTTATATCCTCTTGTGGCTGAAACCCTCAGGACCAGGAGAGCAGAGGAGAGGAAGGATCAGAAGCAGCTAAAAGGCCAGAGGCTCACGGCTTGCTGGCACCCCCAGCCATTCCAGCAGAGGGCTGGCACTCATCTGTCCTGGCAGGCAATGACTTGAAACAGTGTTAGCATCATCTTCAGTGTGTCCTGCGCTGGCTGGGGTGAGCCTTTGGTACTGCCCGGAGGGCTCTGGAGCCCAGCTGCATTCAGTGTGCCTGGAGGAGGGACTGCTGCCCACCTCTCTGCAACACACGCAGCAGAGGCAAGTTCACCGTCCTTCGGCTTCTGAAGCGCATGGGTGACTACAGGTGTAAACTGCCTTTTGCTTCAAGTGCGATCAGCTCTCTGGCCACTACTAGGAAGGCTGGATTCGCAGGCTGGGCCCCTTCAGCCTCCACAGCCAGCCCCAGCAGGCCTCAGACATGAAGCCCAAAAGTTCTGCGCTCAGTTGAACCTTGCAGGAAGAGTGCTTTCAGTCTTGTTCCTAACTCTGAGAGCTGGCATCAGGTGCGTGTTTTTAGTGAGGTGTGGTTTCAGAGGTAGTAAATCACAACTGTTATCCTGAAGATGTGGTACAGGAGCACAGACTTAAGCCTCAAATTCGCGTGGTCCTTCTTGGGGAATGTATTTAGTTTTGTCGTAGCTTTTGCTTCTGGAGTGGAAGGCACCAGCCTTTTGCTTTTCTTTGCAGATGCTGTGAATCCTTCAGAAAGTTAATCTGAATTCAGCTGTTTGCAACAATCCTTATTTTACTAGAAAGTGACTATTAATATTTCCCAACTCATTGAAGTCTTTTGCAGTATGCATTCTGATGCAGCCTGTTTCCTTGCTGTAATAGGTTTCACACAATTTTGTATTGCACTTTAAGGTTACAACTCTTTGCCTCTTCTAATGGCAGCATTTCAGAGAACCCTGACATTGTACCACACTGAAAAATAAACACAGTGCAAAAAAAGCATATATTTCAGAAATGAGGAAGAAAAGAGAAGTTTCAACTTTGCAGTGATAGCTTTCCTCTAGAGGCCTAATCCAGAATTGATTTCCCATTTTAATCAACGTGAGTCTTTCTAGCCTATTGATCTCTGTGTGTTTTGAGTTTGGCCTCAGCATCTGAAACAGGACTGTGGTAAATAGCCACATTAAACAAACTGATAAGAGATTTATTGTGGACTTGTACATTTTCTGGATGGCAAGATAGGATGGTTTCGAGATAGAACAAGGCACACAGGTTTTCATTGCTCCCACAGAAGACAGTTTTGCCATCTCAACTTTGCAGCTTGCGTTTATTGACAGAATACGTAGACAGAAATAGGTAAAGCACTTTCTATGGGGCAAGCACAGGTGTTTTTCTTAATAATGGAGAGAAAGAGTACAGAGAAATATTTTCATTTTGTTTGGTTTGGTCTAGTCTTGGGACAGACTCTTTGCCTGAGCATGCGGTATTTATTTTTCATCATATATAAAAGGCTGTTCCCAACCTCAGTGAGTTCTTGGCCTCATGAAACCAGTAGTCCTATCCAAATGTCCATAAAAGCTTTTAAAAGACATTTTGTTATGCTTTCTATTACCTGTTTCTGTGGGTATACTGTATACAAGCATACATGTTAAAATCCACAGTATTCATTAGCTAAACCATCTCAAGAGCTGTCTTCCTGAAACTTTGATTCTTCCATAACTGCAGCCAAAGGCTATGCTGGGAGATACTTTGATGTCTGAGAGACTAGTGTCTGCCCTACCATAAGGAAATATGGCAGCAGATTGCAGAATAGTTGTGTCAGAATACTTGCCTGAATTTCTCTCCTCTTACAGAGGGCTCACCCTCTGAGGGATCACCCTCAGAAAGACAAGATTAATTCAGATAAATGCTACGAACAAAGCTGCTGCACAAACATGCATTGATGGTGAGGGTTCTCATTTTTAAGAAAGAAGGGCAATTATTTAAATGGAAATGCAGTGTAAGGAAAGATAGCAATCCTGTGTTTAAATCTTTCTTAGATCTCCATGCTTGTATAATAAGGAAAGGAAATACTAGTTTACAAGCTCAGCTATAAACTCTCTGTGGTCACAAGCTGCCTATCATTCTCTGACCTGCTTTCTGCTGGCAGATCCTTAGAAGCCGCGTCAGGGCTGAGCTGGACTTAGAGTTTTGCACGGCATATTAACTCTCTGGGTACTCAGGCTAAGGCAGCCATAGATCAAAGCCTATTTGAACATATTCAAGCCAAAAACAGTGAGCACTTTTTTCTTCGTATTTCACGTTCTATGATGGAACAAGCTTTATATAACCTTATCTGTGACAAAAAGTGTATTTGGAATTAGCTTCTGGGTAGTTGCTTTTGAGTAGACTAACAAGCCGTTTGATACAATGTAAGCTAAGTGTCTTTGCATCCGGATACACTTGAATTATTGAGGTTCTTGATGTGATTTGTTGTTTAAGTTGTGCAAGCTGTAGGATGACTGTAAATAAAATCACATTTTTGGCCAGTTAGTACTCAGTCTGATCCACAGAAGGTGATCATGGAATCATACAATGACTTGGGTTGGAAGGGACCTTGGTGATCATCTAGTTCCAGCCCTCCTGCCATGGGCAGGGACACCTTCCACTAGACGAGGTTGCTCAAACCCCTGTCCAGTCTGGCCTTGAACACTTCCAGAGATGGGGCATCCACAGCTTCTCTGGGCAGCCTCTTCCAGTGCCTAACTGCCCTTACGGTGAGGAATCTCTTCCTTTTATCTAATCTAAACCTACCCTGTCTCAGTTTAATGCTATTACACCTTGTCCTATCACTACATGTTCTTGTGGAAAAGTCCCTCTCCAGCTTTCTTGTAGGCCCTCTTTAGGTACTGGAAGGCCGCATAAGGTCTCAGCAGAGACTTCTCCAGGCTGAACAACCCCAACACTCTCAGCCTGTGTAAAGGCTTATGAAATGCACACTGTACCCATGAATGCAAAAAATACGAAGTATATTAATATATTTGGTCTTTTAACATGGTGCTCTCTTACAGCAAGATTATGAAACAAAGGAAAGGCAATGCATACTGTGTTTCTTGTTATCTTTGACAGGCAGCTGCTCTGTATGGACAAAATTCACTGTATGTCCTCAGGGAATACCTTCCATGTTACAAACATGGAGATAATATTATCTCGAGGTGTTGTTTAAGCCAGAAAGCATGTTGCTAGGAGCGACACTGTTCTACACATACCATCATAAATATAAACTCTGAAGCACAATTACTGATAAAACTCAGTAGATAGGACAAAACGAAATGAACATCACAAAGATTAAGCAGAAAAATCATGCTCAGACAATGGCGAAACTGCAGCGTAGATACAAAAGCCCATGACTTGCATGTATCCAAGCAATAACCAGAGAGAGGACTTCAGTAAGAAGTGACACCCTTTGAGACAGTGATGTCTACAAATCTCCTTTTCCCAAAGAAAGAGAAGGAAGGAGAGGTTGGGAAAGGGAAAAGGCAATAAAAGATAAGAAAGACAAAAGAGTAGGCCTGCTGGTCATTTACTCCAATTGTGCCAATATTTTGAAGCTGTACTGCTCCAAAGCTCAAGCAATTTAAGTCACTACCTAGGTTTTGCCTCCCTCAGCAGTGTGACTTCAGGATTTGAATTCAAGGGGCAAAAGGATTTGGGCAAGTACATCACCTGACTTGTTAAAAGCAGCAATGTTTGAGGATCTCCTTAACTGCCTTTCACTAGGCCCGTGTGTTCATTGAGCTTTCTGTCTTTTCTGCTTTTCATCCTGACAGCCAATTAATTGAATATCCAGGTCCAGTTGGGAAGGGAATTTTATCTACATTTCTCTGGAGCCTCAGTGAAGAGAACTGGGGGGCAGCATGGCAGGGGTTTTTGTCTGGGGCTTTAACTGTTTGTTAGTTTGGTTTCATAGCTTTTAAACTTTTATTGCTTCTCTACATGTTCAGGAGGGAAGTCCTCTTGAATCCCTGATAGCATTTCATTATGGTTATAATTATAAATTGTCTCTTATCTTTGAAGAGTGTCGAAGGATCAATAGAACACAAGACAGCTGAAGGACAAAAAGCTTTTCTGGGTCACTGTTTATTTCCATACCTGTCTGTGTCCCCCCGTCTCCAGACCCCAGCTGCTCGTTGTGCTGCTGGGCATAAAAGGAGAGAGATGATTAGGGTGCTGGGATAAGGGAAATGAATTATAACAGTAGTGCCTGTGATTATCAAAGGGACTGTGTATTTAAGAGATATCATGATTTGCCTTGGTTGCTGAAAAGCAGAGGAGCCATTCTCTGGATTTTCTTCGTATTAGGAGTATTAATATAGCAGCACTGACCTTACTGAAGATGAGATATCCCATCATAATCCAAATAATGGGTTCTAGCACAAAAATACTGCTGTATGCAAAACTTTAGTTCTTCCACACGATTTTACATGGACAAGTATTTGCAATAGCATAGGAATTAAATTGCCGAATCCTTCTTAGATTATAATTTTGTTCAGCAGGGGAGAAATTTTTTGAGCAATTACTTTTAACTCACAGCATTCAGATCAGGACATAAAGTCTGTCAAAAAAGTCAGTTGTAGCCGTATCTTGGGTTTTGGTTCAAACTTCTGTATCTTTATTAGATCTTGCTTACAACTTTGCCGTGCTTAAAGCTGAATTTTAACTTCCATTCTGCACATCCTGTGCACTTCCAAGTGATTTTTACTGGGTAAGTTTTTTGGGAGTCAAATTTGGTAGCCTCTGGATAAGGATGAGGATAACGATCAGAGGAGCAGTGTCCTGATGTGCAGGCATCCTGCATAGGCTCCTGTATGAGATTGGCATCCAGTTCTTCATCTGATGATGGCATTGGAAGAGTGGTTCGTCCACCACAATGCAAAGTGAGAGAGGAAGGTCCTAGTGCCTTTATAATTTTGGACAGCCAGAATAATGCAGCCTTCAGTGAATTATTCTATCCTCAGTACAAGTCTTCCCCCTCCAAAGTTCCAGGGTAATAGCTGAGATTTTAAATGCACAGAAGTAAAGCTGTTCAAAAATAGAATTTTCCTCCCATTGGAGATTTCATCATTTCAAAATTACTTTCTGATTTTAAATGACAATGTAAGTTAAAGCAGAGGGCACTTGAATCAATTTTGTCTCGTTTCAAATCGAAATGTTGAAATGGAAAAATGTGCATCTTCAATAAAATGTAAATAACTGGGTAGTTTAAAATGAAATGTTTATCTGGGCAAATATTTCAAAATTAAGATTTTTGGGAGGGGAGGTGGTTGTGAGGCAGGAGGGAAAGCTTTTTTCTGCTTTGGAATATTGAATTTGATTATTTGTTTTAGAAAGCCAAAAAGGTAACTGAAAATCAACATTTTCCTGCTGATGAATCTTTGAAACTTTATTTATACCATTAACATTTTCAGTCAATTTTTTGACTGTTTTTATACTGTAGTCAGTACTATGGGAATCAAAATTTTGAATGTCCTGACTTGTGTTCAATTAATATTTGGCACATTTTCTTTCATTCCTATGCCTTTTCCCATTAATTTTCTTGTTGAACTTATCTGGGAAGGGGAGTGACTTTAAAAGACAAAAGTGGTTGTATAGGTGAAACTCCACTGAAGTCAATGGAGCTTTAAATATTGGCACAAACAGATAATTTGCCTCATGAAGTGCAGTTGCATTGTCACATCTTGAATGTTCTTCATTCTCATGATAGACATTGCTAACGGAGTCCCTTTTCAAGCACTTATACATTTATTGTTTTGAAAACCCCTTTCCTCAGAGAGGTCAAAAACTCTTCTCATCACCATAGGGAGCCCATGGGAATTTCAGCATTCTGAAGTACAGCAGGTATCCAACTGCATTAAAATGCTAATGCCTTTTTTTAAAAATTTAAAAAAAAAAAAAAGCTATGTTTTTTTCATGAATCAGAAGTGGTGGAATCTGATTATTTTTTGATTGGAAGGAAAAACATTCCAGCAGGAAAAATGTCACATTAAAATTAGATTACTTCCAACTAATCCATGAAAGAAATTCCCCTAGTGAGAAGGCCCTATCCCTGATTGTTTTGTATCATTAGTGTGATGCTATAATACCATTTTTCTACCGTGTTTCTGGTAATTTTTGGTATTATCTACACAGAAAATAGGTTGCACGTCTCCTCTAAAAGCCAAATGTTTTTCCTGCTTGGCTGTACAGTAAAGCTGGAGTTTTCCCTCCTTGCCTATGTTGATGTTTTTCCTTAAGAGTGGAGAACAATGCAATGACTTATTTGTGTGTGTTACTTTAGAGCCCCAAGGTCCAAACAGGACCTCACTGTGCAAAGCACTGCAGAACTCTGCAGCTGCAGACAATCCCTGCCTGAAGAGCTTTTGGGCTATGACCTCGCTACCATAACCTGGAGCTGTTTGGTTGGCCGGTGGGCAGGTCGCAGTCCTGGGGCTCCACACACACACAGTGAAGAAGGGGGAAGGATGCTTCCTTGTCCTGCCCACAAGAGCAGGGGGTCCCAGGGATTAAATCCCTTGCCCCAGCTCACACGGGAAATCTGTGGCCCACCCTTAGGTGGAGGCCAGATCTCCTGCGTGGTCTCCTCATCCCTTGACCCATCCATCCTTCCTCCCCGGCGTCATGTTGGCCTCCAGCGCAGAAACTTCTACCCGAGGAATTTTCCATTGAGTTCTGCTGCTGATGAGTTTCTTTCTCACCAATAGGTGGAAACTGACAGCCCGGTTTCTCAGGTGACACAAGGAACGGTTCTGCCATCCCAAATGAGGCAGGAAAAACATCACGCAGAACAAGGAATTTTCCATAAGAAACTGTGCCATAGCAACTGCAAAAGACGTTGAAGCACATTACACTTTCTCAGCTTGTTGCAACCTGTGCTTTGATGCAACAGGACATCAGAAAAGCGAAGACTTGGGTTTTTTTTTTGTTTGTTTTTCTTTTCCTCACTTATTTCTTTGGCCAGGAGAGTGATTGCTTTAAGTGGTGCTGCTTGATCATAATGAATTTATTGCAAAATTGTGTAACCTTTCCACATCCGTCTCCAAAGTCTGTGCCAGAGCCTGTGTTCTGGCATGCATTGTCATGCTATAGCTGGGGAAGGTAAGGGAACTACATCTGCAAACTTCCATAAGAGATCACAAGCTTTTGAAATTGTAGGATAACTAACCAAATGGGATGCAGAAATATTTCCAACAGGATGGCAGCTGTGCAATACGTGGCATCGAAATAAAGTTTAGTCACTAAGAAGTAGTGATAAATAAGCTAGCAAAAGTTTCTGTCTCTTTTTCTAAGCATATCCCAAATATGACTGTGTAGTGTAACAGAAAAAAAAAAAAAATCACTGTGCAGAAACAAGTGGCTGTGGTGTTGGTTTGGATATGGGTAAATCCTTGCTGTACTAGGGACGGCATGTAATTAAAACATATGAAATCTTTAAGGGAAGTCTTTGCATGGCAGATGTTTAGCTTGTTCCTGACCACCTGTAACAGGCTGTTCAGGTTGAAGAAATCTAGATTAACAAGGCCTAAAATGCTTAAGTGAGAAAACAGGAGAAAATCTGATTAGCACTACTAATCAACTGAGATCTGGAGATTCCCTTTCTTTCGAACAGGGGCCACTTAGTCACCTTTCCTTTCTTTTTTCAGAGTTCATACTGCACCCTGCCCGTATTTAATCTCTACCTTGTGTCTCTTCTCAAGCCCTTCAGCAATTCAGTCTTGCGTTTCTCACTGGAGACAACTCCATGGTGTGGATGATCCTCCTTTCCTATGTATCTTCAGATATGAATTACTGGTGGAAAGCTGCAGTATATAGCACGTTTACTATGTATTATATATACTGTTTTTTCATTCAAACTCACAACCTGTCTAATTTCTGAGGTATTTCTGAGGAAAGATGTACCTCCTTTCTGTGAGACTGCTTGTTTCAGTGACAAGCCTGTCACTGATTTGGGAAAGTTGTGTCAGACTCCTGTAAAGCTGGGCTTGGACTAAAAACGCTGTACTGGAGCAGGGGTCATCATGGTTGCCCTCATCTAGGGCTTTCAGCAAGGTGCGTATGTGAAAGCACAATAGTTTTTGTGCTTTTATAGCAGCGGTAACGCAGATTCTCAAAACACTTGCTCCTAGGTACTGCAGGTAGCTTTCAATGCAGTTAGTTATGGGCAAAAATACCTTGTAAAAGTCCTGAGAAGAAATTTTTCCCCATGGTGTCACTCAGATGCTTAGCTAGAATAGCCCTCATTAGTATGCAGTTTACCATTTTCCTCCGTATTGACAACTGGCATTTCTGATGCCTGCTTGACACAATATGAAGGAAAATTATTCCAGTAGCCCCTGTTCAGAAATCTCTATTTGTTTATATTTATGAAGGTGTGGAAAGGGAGCTACAACAAATAGTTTTGAAGAGCTAGTTGTGGTATGTTAATTCCCTGAGGGCCTGTTTATTTCAGTGCAGGATAGTAGGTAAAAGATTGTAAACTAGTAACAACATACAGACTGGAGTAAGCAAAGAATTAGGGCAGTTAGCTAAGCAGCAGGCCTCACATTTTCTTTTCTTCATGAAAGGTCTTTTTTTTTTTTTTTTCCTTAAAGTAAGGGATGTTGTGGGTTTCTTAATTGCTTTTTGCAGCAGCTCTAATTGTGACTGTTAATCTAGAAGGACTCCACAGAGTTTCCCCGTTTACATTTTGTGATTGAGAGCAGGATTAATTTCATGGCATACAAGATAACACTGAAGGCAATGGAAGAAAAACCATGGTGTTATAAAATCTTTTTTTCTGAACGTATGGTTTTTTCTTTCCAGTTGGTTTGATTTTTGACTGTGTCATAATGCAGTTTAAGGTGGCCAGAATCTGTAAAAATACAGAATTCACTGCAGCCAAATCCATATCTGAAGAGTCTCCACTTGAGATTTTGAAATTAAGAAGGTGATGGCAGTGAGGAGTTTGGGCCATTGTTTTCAAAATATAACAAATACAAACTTTGATGAATACGAAACTTACACTTTATAGCTTTGTGACATAATATTTTTTAAAACCCTACTATTATGAAACAGTTAGGTAACCATTTCTGGCCTTATTTTCTAGGTGAGGGAAGCAATGATAAAGGGATTCACTCAGCAGAAGCCTCGTAAGAGTTGTTTGCCAGAGTGCTCATGGCAAATGCCTTTTCATCTCTACGTGTGTGTGTGTGTGTGTGTCTAGGTTTCAGAAGCAAATGATGTTGCCTCTCTGTAGCTTCTCTGTGAGGAAAAATGCAAATCAGTAATGGTTATTTTTGTAGTTGGAGCCTGTTATATTCTTGGAACATGTATTACCATTCTCATATCGAAGAAAATGTTACAAGGGAAGAAAAAATGTGACTGAAGCAATAGTGAAAGCGACACACTAGCCTGTAAGTTAGTTAAGAGTTGTACATGGGAAAACTGTGGAAAAACCAGCCAGTAAATCTTGAAATCGGTTTATAAATAATTGTGTTAGCTTCTGATCCTTCCTCTTCTCCTTAAAATTCTGACCAGAAGAACACGCTAGAAACAGAGTCCTGGAAATTTTTTGAGGATCCTTTTGTGGATGTTGGACTGCAAAAAGGCAAAGTAGCCCTCCAGGTCCATAACAGGCTCCAGACAAAACCCTCCTAAAATCAGGTCTGTACTTGCCCTCCTACTGGTGGTGGTCTTGCAGGAGGCAGCAGTTGATCAGCACTGCTTGTAAGGTGGTCTGCTAATCTGCCCTGGTGACATCTTGTCTGTAGGGCTGACAATAAGGCTTTGTGTACCTCAGGGTTTTAGTTAAGTGCAGACAGAGTGCGTATCGATGGACAACGCCTGTTTCCTTAGCTGCAAGTGCCAGTTCCAAGCAACGCGAGACAAAAATTTTTCTGTTTCACTGATAACAATACAAATCATGGTAATTTTTAATATTTCCTTTACTGATAAGCACGTGGGGTTTTCTGCCATTGCAGTTCAACAAATGAAGCAGCTATTTGTGTTGGTTTCTTCAGCTCAATGTGCTTTCCAAGTACGTGAGTATGTAGGCAGATCATATTTATTACTGTGGGAGACAACTTGAACTTCAGAACGGAGAAAGAGCCCTACATTTTGCCTATCTTTGTTCAGACTATGGTTGCTGTAAATATAATGGTGTACAGTAGTGGGAAAAAAAGTTTTGTTTTTTAAAATCAACAGTCATACAGATGCTAGATGAGAACTTTTCTGGTCCAAGCATTTTTGGTTTCTTGCAGAGACTGCCAGAATTGCATTTGCATTCACTTCAGTCTGTAACAAGAATTGCAGAAGATTAAACTGTAAGTAGGTTCCAAATATAAAGAACGCAGGGGAGAAAGGTGACTGTGATTTATGGTGACATCTATTAAGCTTTTACAGAATATCATACGTGTGTACTAGCTATCACCATAAAATTAACTGGTACTAATTGGTCAGAGCTGCCAACTTAGTCTGCTTATGAGTGTAACACTCTGCTTTAGGTCATGTTCATTATACTGACATCGTATGTCAGATCCTGAATAAAGTTCATTCAGCCATTTCTGCCGTTCTTCTTGTTTCCCTGCTCTGTGTGTGTGCTGCTATCAGCAAGAGTTCATGTCTCGGTAAAGTCTGGATCTGTGTGCTTTGGGAAATACATGTCTTGGGTATCTGCTCAGTGGCCACTTCTCCAGCAGCAATGGGGCTGTGAGGGGGCATCCTTCAATTGAATCAAGCCTGGTGTTTTCCTCTTTCTTGGCAACTGACTGGAACAAAATGTTCAAAGCTCTTTCTTCCTCCTTTCCCTCCTTCTTTCTTTCTTTTTTTTTTTTTCCTCTGTCTCTCTGTCTTTCACTTCTGTTCCTGAAAAGGCTATAACTGGGTTCATTATTGTGTGATAAATCAGCCAGTACACTTCCGTGCATTTTGCTGCATTTGGGCAGCTCCTGTTCCTTAGTGACAGCTGCTTGGCTCAGCATGCTGTAATTATCAACTCAAACCCAAGATGCTTTTAGGTGCTGAAAACATATTGGCAGAGCCTGAACTTGTCCTTAACCTCGTCAGGGGCCACAGCTATAAAAGATCCCATTGAATGGTTGGTTGGTTGTGTTGTCGCTGTTGGTACTGGGGCTCTGACTGTTCATTGTCACACTGAACCCCAGGATAAGCTATTGTTACCCTAAAGGAGTACAGGTCTTTGTTTTTCATTAGCTGCTGACATATTTTATAGTTAACTTTCGATTAATGTATCTGTGTTCATTCCATTTGTCTAAAATACAGTTTTATTGATATATGGGAGGGGATTTATACATGTTAGTGAAAATTTACAAAACCCTTATTTAAGCAGATGTCTGAAGGGAACTTTGCTGAGGAACAGACCTGTTGGCTTGTTGTCTGTGGTAGAACCGGGGCACTCTTTGCTCCTACTTTAATGCTGCCTCTGTTTAGCTGCCGGCTGGCGTCTCGCTGTCCGCAGCCACAGGGCGCACAGAGTGTGGCATCGCCTCTGGTCCACTGCGCAGCAGCTGGCCCTGGGCTGTGTGTTGCGCAGACCACTTGCAAGGGGCTGCACGTAGTCGAGACTTTTGCTCCCTCAGTAGGCTTCTTTTAGCAAAGAAGGAGGGCTCCTCCTCATTTGTCAGAAATGTAGAGAAACATAATTTCAGCTGACAGATGACACAGTCCGGAGCTCAAGTGAGTGGAAGATTTCTCGTATTCTCTGCTAGACCTGTTAGCTAGATGTGTTAGTTTTCATGTTACATGAAAATAACATGCAAATCCAAGAGGGGAGAAGAGAAAGCACATGACATTTTTTGGAAGATAGATGATCTGAAAAAGTTCTGCTGTTCCCATTGTCAAGCCACAGCTTTCCTTTTCTCATAGTATCCATGGGGCAGGTTGGGTTTTCTGTCAGGACAATTGGAATATGCACCTATGCTGCTGCTATTGAAATAAAGGCTTTGAAGTGTTTGCAAATCCTGCTGGGCTACAGTTTAATGTAGTTTACAGAGCAGTTCCAAGTAGTAGCACCACTGTTTGCCTAAGCAAAACTCAGTGCAAGTGGAACAACAGTCACATTCGCATCCCTCCCTAGGGTTTTGGGGGGCTATGAGACCCTGGAGAATGACGAGAAGTTGCCCAGGCTGGAGAAACCTGATGACCTTTATACACAGAACAATTTGTGTTGTTTGCGTAGAACAAACATAGACTTTACCATCTTAGTCCTTCAGAGGGTGCAGGGCAGAAGAACCAGGTCAGCAGAAGGGGTGATGTGTCATCTGTGATAAGCAGATCTTTTTAAGCTTGAAAAATGAATCATGCTAGATTTATGTGGAAACAAATTTTTCCAGTGCATGTGCAACAAGACAAAAGAAAAATCATCTTTTCTTTGCAGTTGTTGAGAATCTGATCCTGAAGAACACTCATCATGTTCAGGCTTGCAAGCCCTTCCTGACTTCATTTGGGTGACCTATAAGTGAAAACTTATAGGGCTTTTGTTTGAAGTTAGTACAACGTAATAATCTTTCAGCTGCATTGTGGCTGCAATAAAGGTATCTGTCACAGCCCAGCAGCACGCTGGGTGTACCTTGCACGCCTATACAGCGTGTTTCAAAAAGATGGACCCAGTTGGCTGGCAAGACTAGTGGACTTGCACAGGATATGCAGAAAACTATCTTGAATTCTTCTCACATTTTCCTCTGAAGTGCATGGTCACCCTGTGCTCTTCCCCTTACATAAACAGTCTGTTTCCTCAAATTCTCAGTACCAATGACGAATGCTCTTTGGCATCGGTGGATCAATATTCTTGCGAATGACTGAGGGCAGGGGCTGTTTGTGCTCTGGGAGAGTAATCATTTGAAACTCTGTGCCCCATCCTTTCAAGCGGTCAGAGTTTCATTCATGGGCGGTTCGTGGTTGCAGAGACATAGTGATTTCAAATGGGGTCCATCTTTTCGAAACACCCCATACTACCAGTAAAAGCTGCCTTCGTTATCCATAAGCGCTAGGATTCTGAAGCTGTAACAGGGGCCAAGGGGGAAATGCCCTGTAGAAACATAGGCCTCTGTAGATGGCCTGCCCTAGCAAAGAGGTGTGACAGCCTGCCAGTGAAATAGAAGCAGTGCAACAAATGCCTCACCATGGAAGGACACAGAAATGCTGGAGGACAGCGCATCCGTAAAAGAGAACACCCTCTTTTTTCAGGTCCATTCATATTTTATGATGGTTTTGCTCATGTCTCCTGTCGCATGGGGCTTTGAGGCAGTACAACCCTTAGTGCTAAGCCTCTCTGCATCCCCAGAGGACAAACTGCAGTTCTTCTTGAGGGAGACTCAAGACTTGTTTTATCTCCTTCCTGCTGATTTTCTTTCTCAGTGAATAGTAGAGTGATCTGACCAAAAGGTGAGGAAGGTTTCTTCTTTTGTTTGTTTGTGATGCCCAATGTCTTTGTGACTCTTTTGTGGGTGCTCCTCAGAGACAACCAAACCTGTAACTTTTCTCTGTCTTTAAAGGCCACTTGACAGCAAAACCCCAGAAAGGGGACAGTATGCACAGGATCATAAGAGCGAGTCACCACGTAGTGACAGAACCTTAATAGTGTGCAGTTAAGGAAGCAGGCAGTGGCTGAACTTTCTTTCAGGGGGCGAGTTTACATCAGTTGGCCCAAAGAATGCAAAATATGGGCATGCCTAAGATTCAGCTTTCATCATGGGAAGTCACACAGTGTGCTGCCGTCTGATAGAACCATGAAAGGTGCTCTGAAGCAGGACAAAAATTATTAGGAAAAGCGTAAATAGTATGTTTAAAAGTGATACACGGCTGAGTTCTGCCGTGCTCCTGCAATGTTTTCTCTATTGCTCCCTCTTCTTTCCATGCACAATAAGCTTCAACAGGGCAGACCTACCCATCCACCACGGCAGATCAGATGCTATGCCATCTTTTAGCAAAACAGTTCAGCGAAAGTTAGAGGTTAAGTACATGCTTAACTTTTATAGAAGCAGATAGCATTTGTGACTGTGACCTAAGCACATGGTTTATTCGTTCACAGGCTTGAAAGCTCCATTTACTTTTCATATCTTGTTTCGAAAGGCTACCAGTAAAGCCCTTCTGTCCTCCCTTATAGCAGGGTACAAAATGATTTCCTTTTCCTTTTAAAATGAGAAAAGAAAAAGCAAAGCAGAGAAACCTACATCAAAAATAGGGCAATCTCCTTCAAATTTCACCTTTATACCCACTTAGGCCAAGCTTGAATATGGCTCGGTCTCTGAATGTATGATGTTTCTTTCAGGTACTGCTCCTCAGACTGGCATCCTGGGATGCTTTTCAGACTACGCCTGTTTCTGAAAACAAAGATAGAAAAGAGTTAATACTTTGAAGACAGTACATTTATTAGCCCTGCTTCCCTGCAGTTGTCTATTTTATGAGATATGCTACATGGTATTTCCCCATCCTTTGCTGAGTGCTTCTCTTTCTGCAGCACAGAAGATCCCTAAAGATTGGTATCATGCTGAGGGAAAGGATTTCCTGGTCTGAGCTAAGAGAACGGTGGTGGTGTGAGATCATTGTCTCCAGTTGACTTAAACATGGAAACCAGACCAGATCTGCCACAACAAAATAATGCTAGCAGAGGTTTTATACAGCAACTCATGCACAAAGTTTTACAATCATTAATCTTTTGGAAGAAGTTCACTGAGATTACAAATTAAGTGCGTACACATCTGCAAAGACAATGTTTGGTCAGAATTCCAACACAGTTTTCTGCTTAAATGTGATTTACCATGCTGTACTGAGGAGTTGTTAGTAGTCTAGAAGGAGCATAGAAAGAGAAACATGGAGCAATTAATATCTGCTACTTATTCTGAACATAGAGCATCAAATTTAGCTTTCAGTTGTTTTGATAGATCCCAATTATTTTAGCATGTAACAGATCAAATCCATATTTAGTACATATTTAAAACTGAAATTAGAAACAGTTTCAGGTTTCTAAGGTTTGAGGGCCTTGTGTACCTTAGTTTTTGTATAGGAGGGCAAATTAATGCCTGGAAAAACTGTCGACTTCATTATTCTTGTTTTCCTGAAGGGCGAATGTAGCTCATGAACTCATGCATTTAAAGCAATTGTAGCATTGTTATTATAATTTATTATTAAGTAGTTCTTATTTGATTATGAAGATCTAATCAAGTATGGGAATATGCCTATCTGTAGCCAAGCTGAGAGGATCTCAGCCAACTAAAACAAATACATTACCGTAACAAAAGAGTAGGATAAAATGCCTCACCAGAAATTAACCCCAAACGACAGCAGACACTTGAGTTTCAGCCAGAGAAGAGCCACACCAGCAACAGCAAATGAGTTTACAGTGAGCAAGAGCAGTGGTGTCCATGCTGCTGTGGGCAGGTGTGGGAGGATGGGGCACCTTCCTGGAAGCTGTAGCACTATGTCACGAAGGGAAGCCTAATTCTCAGCCCACACAACAGAAACTCTTGGGTTTAAAGTATAAATCCTGTGAGGATGTGAGTTGTAAATGAAGCAACTGAAAGGCTAAGCTGCAGCAATCACAGATTTATTTGATTTATCATCAGATGTAGCTCTTGACAGCTAGGACACCCCTGGGTATTATGCCGTTCCTGTGGGAGCTCACAGGTTTGCCTTCCGTAAATGTCTCCAGTTCTTCCAGGAAGACCACTGTCCATTCAGCTTGCCCCTTAAATGTGTCATCAAGGCCCACTTGGGGTCTGGTGCCTGTGAGAAGTCTGGCAAATCACTGATGGCCACTCAGGGATAACTGTTTCACAACTGTTGAACTGAATCATTCTTTTTCAAAGAAACAAAACAAAATGCAAGATTATTCAGAAGCCATACTTGTACAGGTAATGTGACAAGGCCCACATGCCTTTCTGACCTAGTTCTTCTGTGGATCTTCCATACTCAGTTTTCTGTAACCTGTACCAGCACCTTTCATTTAGAGCGATGTACCTGAGGAGCTTGTGCTTGTTGGATTATTTTCCTTCTGTTAAAGAGGTGTGAATTGAGCCTTAGCTGTGGAATATATATATGAAAACATGCAGCTTGTTTGTGCCTACAACAGCTGAGCACCGGTCTTGCATGAGAGTTTGTTGCTGCTGTCCAGTAAAAATTAAACAACAATAGCACTACAAAAAATTTATAGAGAATAATAAGTAATGAATGTCATATGGGATAAATACATCAAATAATCAGAAATATACTCTCAGAACTGAGCTGGCCTACTTCTGCATCTGGGCAATGCTGAGAGGTTGAAAGGTTAAAAAAAAAAAAGTGGTTGTTGTTGGCTTTTATTGCCGTGTTAGGCAGTAGATATCTCCATATGCCAAAATTTATATGGTGGCAATAGCATGCAAAACTGCAGAGATGCTGCTGCTTGCAGAATCTGATGGCCATCAGGTTAGACTCGCTGTCTGCTGTTTGTAGTGATTTTGTACTGTCCTGCTATGGGATTCTCTCTGAAATTCTATCCCTCCTTTCATGCAAATAACAAATGTTGTACAAATTTGGTATAATACCCGAACACTCTCTCTGCCATTTACACCTGTTTTTTCTTGCAAGATCTTAGAAATAACTGTGTCTTCACAATTGCAAGAGAGAAGAAATTAAGTGAGAGAAGAAATTAAGGAACTCAAAATGTCTTTGTGTGGCATCTCGTGTCACATCACAAGCTGAGTCTTCTTCTGCTGCTGCTTTTCTTCTTATGCAACTCTAAATATGTTTATAATATTACCTTGCCTGGTTATTTGGCATCTTGAAGATCCTCACTCTCTTCTCAGAGTTTCGGGACAACACATTTCGTCAGGAGTGTTCCACATGTGTACTGCTAGCAAAATTCTGTACAGTATCCGAGAAAGTGGACTAAGCAGATGATTTAAGTGGGCATGCAACACAACAGGATCTTCTAGTGTTGGTAATTCAGTGAGCAGTGATGCCGGAGCCTGTCTGCTCTGTGTCTTACTGTCCATCAAGCAGTGAGTCCATGCTGCAGCCCCTCCATAAGGACAGATCTCTCCTCTGTTCTGCTTTTCTCATCTGGGAAAAGCAAACACATCTGAAATGTACAGCACTTGTGATATTGTACTTGGGTGAGGTGTTCAAGATGAGACACACTCATATGTATCACGTAACTATGTAATTTTTCATGCTCTTTAGGAAACGCAGCCTTGAAAAGACTAGTGTGATCTTCAGACATGCAAAGATATAGGGAGCTTATTTTATGTTTATATTACGAGTCTTGTGGAGAGTGATAGAAGAGTGTGACTTCCAGTTGGGAAAATCAACTTATAATAACTAATTATAAAAGGTTGTTGAATATTTTTCTAGAGAAAATGACTGGCAAAATGGAGAAAATGTTTTCCTGGGCGGGGCTTCCATCTCTTTGTCTTACCAAGAAGAGCAAGAGTGTTGATTATGTATATTTAACATCAGACCTTAAAAGGCTGCTCAAGGCAGCAGAGGAAGTCCCCTAAAATTGAGGGAAAGGAAACAAAGAATAAGGCATGCATTTTTATTAGCAATGGAAATTATTAAATGTTAGGGCAAGTGAATAGCCTAGGTTTTCAAATCAAGACTGGCACAGCTGCTTTTTGGAGGCAGCCTCCTGCCAAGCACAAGTCATTTAACTCAATAACAGCACTTCGTGCTGTGTAGAAGGTCAGCCTAGGTGGTGTAATAGTCACATGTGATGGTAAAATGTTCAGACCTATTGTTTGTGACCGAAGGGAAAATACTTCCACCCTGTCACAGCATTTCGCTTTTTAATTACATGCAGAAACATTTTAATAATTTATACTGCTGAGTGTCCTGCTGGCCACGGCTAGAATCAGTCACATCCAGCTCAGTGAAATCAATGTGGCAAGGTGATCCCAAGTTGCCTGTTTCGCTGGGGCCCACTCCAGAACGTTGTGTGACCCTCTCTGTTCAGCCTCACCACCCAAGGTAGGTTACCTGGGGAGTGCAATCCCGTGCCTGCAGATAGCATTTGCAGGATGAGGCCTTGACACGTCACTTCCAGCGTGGTATGCGCTGTTTGTTAGTGACTGAAATACCCAGGAGTCCAGCTGTGTTGGTGGCATGTCTCTGAGACCTCAAGATGAGAAGAAAGCCCTTTTAGGCGGTTGTGCTCCCTGTTGTCAGCCAATTTCCTGAAGTCATCTGTGGGAGCCCCCTGCTTCTATGGGCATGGCTGTGTGGTTATTTAACACCGCAGCCTCGTTTCAGCATTTAACTTTGTTTAGTTTGTTCAGTCTGATTTCATATTTTGTTTCATCTTTCTCTTAAGTGTTTCAACTTGACTTAGCTTTTTGCTTAATGTAATGTATTTTTTACAGTAACCAGACAAAATCTTTTAAAACGGGGATGGTGTGCTTTTAAAAGTACAAATGGCAGCTCAAAGATGATCACCATTTAGACTCAAGAGGAAAATACATAGACATCCTTGGAATGTTTCTGTATCTTTGTGAGACAATGTTGTGAGACCACTTCTTTGGTAATTCAATTATGTCACCTCTTTGGCCAAATTCTGCTTTGTTTCTTTGGTGTAAATCCAGGATAATCTGTTGGACTTTAACAGAGATAATTGGCTTTATCCTGATGTTAACTGAAAGCAGATTTTGACCTGAATTTTTCAGTGTATCTCCTGCTGAAATCTCCCACTGAAGATGGTGTCATTACGACTGGGGCCCTGAGTACGCTAAATGGATTTTTTCTTTAGCTCATATTTCCGTCACATCATGTGTGTTTGATTTACTTACATTGCTTCTATACTTAATCTCTGCCGATTTAGTCACTTTTACTGTCATTTTTTATTTGTTTAGTATCTCATTGCAGCTCAGAAAGGTAACAGGATGGATAGAGCATAACATGTTCTGCACAGATCTCTTCTGTGGCTTGCTGTGTTCTAGTTTTAACAGTTTGGTTTATGGGATGGGTTGTTTATTCAAATGCTTGTTTTATAGAAGAGCATTTAGCAGCAGCTGTAAGCATGCTACAGAGGAGTAGTAGTTAGGTTTCTTATTTATTTTTACTCTATTGTTTCTGAGGTCCTCTAGGAACTTCAGAAAAATAAAAGAAGAAAGAACCTTTGTACTGCTAAGGTCAACACTGGGGGTGTACGGGGTTCAAAATGGAGAGGACCCACACAAAATTCAGAAAGTCGGCTGTGTTTGTCACCAGCTCTTTGGCAGCTGCAGAGAGAGCCAAGTGAAAAACTGCCTCTGCGGGAATTCTGCTGCTAACGCCAGTAGGACAGGATCTCAGCCCGACTGCCTGTCTAAGGGCTTTGTCAACATTTTCAGACGGTGACACTGGTAACGTGGAGCTGAACTTTCCTCCCTAGGAAAGGAAGAGAGGCATCCTCCTAGTCATGTTGGTCAAGCAGAGGGAAACAGGAGAATTCCCCAGGAGGCAGGCTTGAATGGCAAGTTTGGCAGGGAGTAATGGGGAGTTCTCGTTTATCAGGACGCAGATTTTAAAGCAGAGATCAGGAGGTGTGCCATGCTCCCATGCTCAGGCGGTGTGCCATGGCAGCGTTCCTCCTTGCCTGTCCACCTTGTGACTAGCATTAGCAGAGCCAAGGGGTGCCACTTAACCTGCATCCATGGGGAAAAGGTGCGTTTTCTTTCATTTTGTGCTTTAGTTGAAAAACCAGCGCTGAGGAGGAGGTTAAAAAACAAATTCCTGCTGACAGCAGTGGAGCTGCTCGGGTGGCTGGCCAAACATACATACCCATTTTTTTCATCTCTGTGATAAAACTCAATCTTAAACCAAAACAGAGTTCGACGAGAGTGAAAAACATTGGTGCCTTGTGGTCTCATTTCGTGTGTACTTGGCTGTTAATGGGACATGTGGCCTCTGGTGTGAGGCCTAGCACCCGAAGAGGGGATGGGCAGTTTCTGCCCCTGCAGCTGCCCACTGCACGGCCAGGAGTGAGCTCTGGTGGGCCAGGGGTGGTGTGGGGAGAAGCTGGCTTTCCCACTCCCAGGGCACAGTGGGCCTGCTTGTGTGCTGGCCTGGGGGTTTCTGGCAGGTGGCAGCCGGGTGTGGTGGGGGTCCATTCCTCGGGTGTGCTGCCCACCTGGCAGACTCATGATGGAGACTCCTGGGGACACCTCTTGGCTCCTGGCTTGCTCCAGCACCAAGCTCCCTCCACATGCACACGTGTGTATATGACGTGCATTTATATGCAGTGCACTTGTGTTACATTGCCGTAGGCTTAGGGTGTGGAACGTATGCATTTTTATCTTGTAGACCGTGGGTACTTTCTCCAAACGCTGGTGACAACAGTGGGGACCAGCAGCACTCTGTTTTCCATCTTTTAGTAATGGAGGCAGGGTGGTTTCTGCAGGAGTGGTCACTGAGTTTGGAACAGGTGTGTGGCTAAGCACGGAGGCAGGGGTTGGTCTGCATCTGAATACATCCTGAATTATTGGTAGGGTTCTGTCTTGGCCCCTGCAGTTTGGGAGCCAAGGTGAGATTCATGTCTCTGCAGAAGGTGACTTGATGCCCAAGCATCACTGTTTACTTCACTGTGTGTAGGATGGAAGTTGCAAATAGGCCTTGTCCAGGCAGGGTTAAATTTCACTGTTTGCTAAAGCAGCTAAATGCACTGAGGCTAAACTCATCAGTAGATGCTGACTGTTTCTTACAGTTTCACCAACACAAGTTGTCAACCTTGTTGAGTTGGCCTGTTAAACTGCCCTTCCAGCTGCTTTGTTTAGCTTGAATATTGTAAATTGATAATGTATTCTACAAAATTTGGTACAGCCTTTTAAATATTAGATCTTTTAATGGAAGCTTGTGCTGAAAGGAAAATGTAAAATGAGTTGAACAAAAATGCTCAAGGACTTTAATGTCTGAATCAATTGATTCTGGGCAGCAGTTCAGCTGAGCCTCTGTCCACTATGCTATCTAAAACCTTTGTCCATCTTTTATTTCTTTTACTTCAGAGCAATACTGTAAGTCATGTTTCCACAAATGAAATTTCTGTCTTATTGTAGATGTTGTATAGCCAGAGAGGGAAAGCAGTTGAACAAGTGGTAAGAGAACAAGAGAGTTAGTTGGATAAACTTCCCTCTGAAAGGGGGAACATTTTGTTTTCTTGGATTAGGTTAATTTTTAAACTTTTTGGCTTTGCATGAGAGAGTTCAGCTATTGTTAGAGGTACAAAAATAGAAGTGTTGTGAGAAAGGTTTGGTTTGTTTTCAGCTTCTTTGTCTTCACTTTCTAAAACAAGCAACACTGGCTGTTATGTATGCTCTGCAGCAGTCATCTTAACATGATGATAAATGGCCTTTCCCCACGTGACTCTTAATTACATTTCTCCTTATCCAGCAAATGCGCTACTGTCGAAATATAAATATATTAACTCGGTCTTCTTGGGCAAAGCACTAATGAATGACACATGGGTGCTCTGATTCCTTCCATGTTCTGTGCCCCGCTCTACAGGCAGCTCTGTCTCCACGTGGCTGTAAGCATGGACCCTGTCCCATCCTGGCCTTGCAGCTCACTTCTGACCTCCGTTTTGTCTTCTCTTCACAGTTGTGCAGCACATCAAGCGTCACAATATCGTTCTCAAAAGAGAACTGGGAGAAGGAGCCTTTGGGAAAGTTTTTCTGGCGGAATGCTATAACCTCTGTCCTGAGCAGGACAAGATCTTGGTGGCAGTGAAGGTAAAACAGTTCAGGGTTTCCGTTATTAATTCATGGTTGCAACTAATGCTATTTTATTTGTAAATGATCGTGTTTGCCCGTTCTGTAGCCCAGTGTAACTGCTCTGATATATGTGGAAGAGATCACAAGGCTAATGGAGTGTTAAGAGAATGCGATATTTGGTCTTGCTGTGGATTATAAAATGAGAGCTTGATTTCATAAGGAAAAGGGGTAAAATGGACTGTGTCACAAAGGGGCAAAATCTTTTATTATCTATCTGAAATATAATTATTGAAAAATAATGTCTAGGTCATTAAAAATATGTGTGACATATATGCATGTCTGAAAATATAATCTATTGCTAGCTAAGTGAATAGGTTATGTGTAGAATTGCTAGTCAAAGAGAACCTTTCTTTTTCAGGATGGTGCCATTCTCTTAGTCAGCCACTGAAATTATTTGTGGGTAATTGTCATTAATGTTATAACAAACTTGTGGATCGTATTGTTATGTTCTGTTAAATACTGGCTGTATGGAACTCCAGAAGTCATAACGTGTTAGACCTGGAGGAGTGATTCTTGATTACACAGCTCGTGTCAAGTCTCCCAAAATATAGTCCAGAGGATGAGTAATCTACAGGAAAACAGCCATAACCTTGGAGTTTCAAGTATACTGCATAATTATCGCAATTCCAGGTGGGGAGGGGTGGGGCAAGGGGGATAGGGAAATAAAGCATTTGTTTGGTTCTCCTGAAGGGCACAGACTACATGGTATGTTGGGAATCTACTACGGAATAAGAAGAATTGCAGCTTGGACACCAAACCTTCTTCACAGTACCAATCCTTTTCATCTTCCAAAAAGGAAGGGCTGAGGTTGATTGTCAACCTCAGCTATGGATGTGAGCTAGAAAACAGTATCAGTGAAACTACACTCTTAAGAGTTTACAGAGTCCCCCTGGCAACAATCTCTTACCTCCATCTGTGGTCTGCCAAAAGCTTAACAAGGTGTTCAGCATTTGAAGTGTCTCAAAAAATGCAGGGGGAATACACATTTAGAATTTGGGCTGTGCCTAGGGATCAGAAAATAATTTTATCTGACCAGTCACAATGAGGCAACCATGTGTACATTTTGGATCAAACCATACAGTAAAAGAAATGGGGTAGATCGTCTTTTTGAATTTTGAATTTGCAAACAAGAAACAGAGTTTTTGATCTGGCAGTGAGAGAACATGAAAGGAGAATGGACTTGTAGAGAGCTTGCTTGCTCCATCAAAAATAACAGGTTTTTTGGGGCTTGCCAAGGTTACAAGCTTTTGATTCTTAGGAGTTGTTCAGTCACGTTGACTGGTAAGGAAAAATTAAACCCTGAAGGGATGTATCATAGACAGGAGAAAGCAAGAGGTAGGAGATGACACAACTAGATCTGAATGAATTTTCTGTTGTATTTTGGTGAAGCTAGAGTGGAAATTGCCTTTCCTCTATCACTTCAGGGAACTGCTTGATAGCAAAATAAAAGTCTTTCCATTCACTTGCTCCCTTTGAAAGTCCAGACCAAATGGAGCCTAGCACTTCTGCCGCTAAGTGCTGCACTGTGCTCGTTCTCTGTTCCTCTTTCTCAGTGTAATTCACAAGGAAGGACATTCAGCCTTTAAAGGGAGAGATGTCTCCGTGGATTTAGATGACAAACCTATCCGTTTTCTGGACCAGCTGTCATACTGGGTTTTTTTCCACCAAATTCAGTCTTTGTAGTGTCCTTAATAAGGATCTTGCAGGAAGCTGTGGGAAGAATTTCCTCTGGGGACAGGTTGTACCCATTTTATGCTTCCTGCACTGCCTCTTGAAAAGGTGACTCTAGCTGCTGTCAAAGAGTGAACTTTTTGGCAAAGTTTGCCATTGGATTGGTCTCCATATAACTGAGGAGTTGGTTGCCTGGAGTTTCTCTCTTTCACCATGGTACCAACCGTAGCTCACAGGTATCCTTCAGTTACAGTGGAGGTCAAGTGATGGGACCTTATAACAGCAGATCTGGATGTGAGCAGTGTAGGGCAGCTCCTCCTGGCACACAGCAAGGGCTTTAGAGAGTTTCTCTACACTGACCAAAACCAGGACACAGCAACATCTGTGAAATAGATTTGATGAGCCCAGTGGGAATGTGCACTCCGTGAGGAGTAAGGTGGTGCCAGAGGGAATTTGGCAGTGAGGAGGCATGGTCTTACCTGTGTGGTGTGAATCAGGGTGGCTGGTGGTCCTAGAGGGCTGCCTGTTCCTGCTGTTTGCTCAGCAACTATGTGCCTGGCCCTGAGCATCAATGTCTAATTCAACAGGCATCCTCCTCCTTTTCAGCTGGCTGGTATCAAAGTGCTGATGTTGCTGCAGCAAATTTTTTAGGAGCTAAGAGGCCCAGAAAAATCTGGGAAGATACAACATCAGGCTTTGCATAAACAAAGTGCTTGAGCTTTTGCTCCTTGGAAGAGGAGAATCTGTTTCAATTCGTTTCAACCATCAGGATTTTTTGGGGGAGTACTGAGTGTTTGGAAATGCTGTCTGTGGGACAAACCTCGTGAGCGGGGAGCTTAACCATGGGTTAAGCTGGTTGCATGGGCATTGTACCTGCCCTTTCCCCCATGTGTGTTCATACATCTCATCAGTACACCATTTTCTGCAGACACGTTTAGAGAGCAGAGGGTGGAGGAAGGAAGGGTTATTGTTTCCTTGCAGGCCTTTTTGCCATACTGCAGTGGTTGTTCAGGCCTGGATCAGTACTATCTCCTCAAGGCCTGGATCCCCAGGCATAGTCTTCCACTGCAGGGTGGTCCAAAATGATGGGCCCAATTTCAAAGCAGTGTGCCCCAAAATTGGGTCCATCTTTTCGAAACACCCTGGAGTTTAACGTGGTCAGAGGTGGAGGTGAGGGTCGCTGTCAGGGCACAGGTTGACCGCTGCCTCTGGCTCCTCTGGGAGGCTGGAGAAAGATTTGCTCTGTCCTGCTCCAGGCTTGTGCTCACCTAGCAGACTGCTGTGTGTGTGAGGTGAAGAACATTTCCACGGCACTCACAGAGGAAAACCAAAGGTTTCCAACCCTTCAAGTCTTCAGAGAAAGGTCAAAACCACCCCTTCATTTTTTGAGGAAATATACCACTCAGATCTTGTATGGTGATGGGGAGCAGTAGTAAGGATTTCATAGGGGAAGGCTGAAACAGTATAAAGAACAGCTTTTCATGAGCATTTCGTTACCAAGTCATGCTGATGTTGGTGACAGCCACATTCCCCTGCTCTTGCTCTCGTGCTCCTGTGAATGCAGTTCTGTGGTGTCAGGGTGGACTCAGGAGCTACTGGTTTGCATTTGCTGCAGAACACGGGTCTGCAGAGACCAAGTGGTATGTGGGTACCTGGGGAAGGGCTCTGTGGAGGAGAATCAGTATGGAGTGGCAGTCTGACTGTCATAAGGATGAACTCAGCAGAGTTGGAGCTCCTGTAACAGCCAGGGGATCCCTCAGTGTCCCTACTCCTTAGCTGCTGGCCTGAGTGGCTGGAAAGTACATGCATGTGGTTGTTTCTCAGTTCCTGCTTGGGAAAAACTCCTATCCATTGGTGAGAGTGCTTTGTATGCCGAGCTTGGGCATACTTGTCTATAGCAATACTAATAATGAATACGTCTTTTTCTGTCTTTGTGCTCTTACGGTTTTGTCTTGGTTTCATTTTTTCTCCTGCACTGGGAAGAAGCTAAAGGCATTAGTTAATGTCATTTCCATGTAAATTCCACATACTTATTAATTTTTTCACTCTCCAGTCTCCTCCTTGCTTGGCTGTGTCAGCTGTCTCTCATGCATTGTGTCTGTTTTGTGCACTGCATTAAATATGAAAAGACAGGTTTGCAATGGTGGGTGACAAAAATTCAAGTCACCTCATGGTAGTAGAAACCCTGTCTGAGTTTTACCTAGGTTTTAGACCTTTCTGCATTTTGCTATTTGACAGAAAATGTATAATTGGCATGGCAACTGCTCTGTCATATGATAATTTTGCTGTTTCTGTGAGATAAAAAGCATCTTCTGAAATATGCAATATGCCATCCTCACAGAGCAGAGCTGTCAGCATTTTCACTATCTTTCCAGGGAAAAAGCCTGCTGGAAAGAGTATCAGCCTATGCTTCTCCCTGTCAATTTTCTTCCAGGTTGCCATTATTTAAAAATGGTTTCAATATGAATTGTTTTTCTAATTCTGTTGTTGACAAGAGTTACAGTCCAATTGCTTTATACATGAAACCACCAGAGGAAACTCAAGTGACAACAGAGTTGTTCCCAGTGATTTCATTATGTAGCATAGATTGGACCATGGGTTGGTGCCTGTATTGTGTTAAAGCGTCATCCCAGAGCCACAAAGTGTTGGAGGATATTTCAATTTCACTCCTCACTTGTTTCACTTGTGATTGTGCAGAGACCCTAGTGGGGAGCCAATCTGATACCCACCTTAGATGATATAAATGTGTGTAGAAATATAGCTTATGAAGCAATATTCTTGTTGCATCATTATTGGTAAAACCTGTGGAAAAAATGGTTCTAGGCCTGAGCACACATGAGACTCATAAGTGGGTCTTTCAGGGAAGGGACATCTGTGGCATGAGTGATTTCTGTTGCCTCTAGGATCCATAGAGCCTGAAATCCACAGGGAAATGTCCCTAAACTTGGTAGATGGCTATCCAGTCTGCTCTGCTCCTTGTCCCCTCATCTGGACCTTATCATGGTAGCTGTTCGTTTTTCAATACCTCTGCTTGCAATTTCACAAGTAAAGCAAGTGTTTTGTCCAACAGTCATCTTCTAGTCCCTTCTTCGCATGTGCATGTGTAATACTAGAAATGCGGACAGAATTGTCTCTGTTAAAAAAAGACCTTGAACAAACCCTGACTTCTGCAGCTAAAAACTGGGTTTGTTGGCAGAACAGTTGCACAGTATCAACTTATTATGTGTCTGTTCTGATGAGTGTGGTTGGTCCCATGCTGTGTACATGAATTCAGGGTAGAAAATAAAGTGACTAGATGGCCAGGGAAAAGCTTCTTTAGTTAAAACAATGCCACTACTTCTGTGTCTCCCGTTGTATTAAGTACAGGTGTAGATAAAATCCAGAGGTACAGAGCCCAGACATCAGTTTCTGCGAATAGTAATTTATGAACACTGGTAATCTGCTTTCTCTTACTGTTTTGAAAATATTGACTTGGTATAGTGCCACTACCATACCTTTTGAAGGCAGAGCCTAGTAGTGGTTTGTTGTCAATTATAATAATTCCTCATTTGTAGTTGGGGTCAGAATTTGCTTTTTGTGGTTCATGAAAGTGTTTCCTTACTTACAAAGCGTAGTTCTTAAGAAGGGATCCGAAACTGCCTATATGTGGCAGTTAAATTAGCATTATTTCATTATACAGCATTTAAACCTCCTATTTGATGTAGTGTTGATATATTTCCATCAAAGTGAAAATAAGCAAGAGTTTAGAGCTGAATAAATTTAAAAAAAAATAATTGACACCATATATTTCTGATCTGCATCTACTTCCTCTCCGTCTATCAATTTAGGCTTGATCCTACAGTTACTTATACATATGCTTAATCTTAGGCATGTGAGTAGATTTACTGAATTTCAAAGGAGTTTCTGGCTGAAGTTTCTGGTTGTAGGTTCTGGTCCAGGGACATAGCCTTGCATAAATCTACCTGATGTATAGCACACTACGAGAGTCAACACCAGCATGTTTATGTTAGTAAAACATAAAGAGTACATCTGCATTCCTACTAAGTATTTCAAGCAAGTTCTAAGGAACTTATGAGAAAGGTAAATACCAACAAGATACTAGGGTGTGCCTGAGCTAAATGCTAAAGGATATGAACCAGCTGTGTACCGGTATTATTTTTTTGGATAAGAGTAGTTTATTTGTTCTGTGTTTGGAAAACTCTTGGTACAGTAAGATCGTTAATATTCCTATACCCTCATAGAAGAAAAATCATTGCTTGGGATAACGTGGCAGGAGAATGAAAACTGTACTGCCGTTACTTAATTGCACTTAAACATCACATCTGCATTTCTAAGAAAGTTATTAAGAAACTACTTCCTCCATCCTTTATGCAGTAGAGTGTCCTTATCTTACCCTTACAGTGCCATCCCACATGTTTGCTATCTTTTGTGAACATCACCCCTTCCTTACATTTTCATTTTCTCTGCCAGACATTGAAGGATGCCAGCGACAATGCCCGCAAGGACTTCCACCGTGAGGCAGAGCTGCTAACTAACCTGCAACACGAGCACATTGTCAAGTTCTACGGTGTCTGTGTCGAGGGTGATCCGCTCATCATGGTCTTTGAGTATATGAAGCATGGAGATCTTAACAAATTCCTCAGGTAAATCCATGAACACATACTGTGCTGGAGGGGCAGAAGTGGGCAGAGAAGGTAGGTGTGACTGGTACTTAATGTCAAATTGACTACTACTGCTGGAAGATGCTGACACCTAGGAGTGCAAATCCATGCAACCCTTGACTTTGTACTGGGATGTGGGCCTCATTGTTTCTTTTCGTATTTGGAAGTACCGTTAAGTCAAGCCTTACGCTTTGCACCAGAGGAGTGGGAACCAAAGAAATATTGTTTTCAGTATATTTCAGTATTTTCTGAAATGCTTGGTTATAAATCTTACAGTAGGAATTCTTTTCTTGCAGGCTTTCTGGTAGCACTTGGAAAGATCCCACTCAACACCTATAGCTAACTGTAGGTGTTCAAGAGCTTCTGAAATCTAACCCCTTTTCTCTTCCCCCCTCTCAGTGTTTTGGAAAGACTGCCATTAATCTGAAGCAAGAAAACTGTGAGCTATGGAAAAACTTCAGTGCAATGGAAAATGCTACATCTTAGGGTCCAGATTTGGACTTTATTTCATAAAGCTGCTCAGAAATGTGCATGGGAAATTGAAATTTGACAGTAAAGCTGTCATAAAAAAATAGATGATACCTAAGCTTCATGAACCAGGAATTTATGAACAGTGACCACGTGTATGTGCCATTTCCACTGGCTTGCACTCGTTGACACAAAAATAAGCAGTTAAGAGACAGCTTTTGTTCCTGTGTAAGAAAACATTTGTATATGGGACTGTCCTTTCAAGGTGGTCTATGGGATTTTTATTGAAGGATATCACAAAGGCATTTTAATGTACTGAGATCTCTCCCGTTGAAGATAATGAGGGGTGCCACCATTTTGGAAAGATATATGTGATAAAGCTGTAAAACAATCAAAAATTATGTCCCTTTAAATGGTTTCAGATTTCTGATCTGTCTGAAGCAACTAGTGACTGCTAGTGCCACCATTTATGCGTTTTTGGTAGCCTATATGAAATGAGTTTGCTATCTTTCTAAACTCCACTGAGCAAAGAGCCACACTATAAAAGCAAATTACATCAACCAGCATCCTCCCTTGTTGGCAAGGCTGACAAGTTTGGCAGGGAGACTGGGGCCTGAACTGGGGAAGCAGAGCAAACGCTACTACGTTTCCCAGACTGATTGTCTGTCTAGCAGAGGATTTGAGTATATTGTCAGAGCCATGTCAGGGCATTTACGTTTGCTTGCTTGGACCTCTGCTGTGGATCAGGGGAGAACTTCAGTTTCCAAAGATACCATCCCAGTACTTCTTCAGAACACTGACTTCCTATTAGAAGAAGCCAGATTGACAGCTGATAAGAAATAATTTCTTATTTCGTAAGAAATACTTATTCTTTGATTATTTTTGATGGGCCTTTTCCTACCCCCTACCTGTGATTTTGAATTATTGTACAGAAAGGTAGTTTAGCAGACAGTATATTTCCTACGTTAGGTCTTCTCTTTTTTTTAAATTATTAATCAGACCTTGTCTTTAGAACATAAAATGATTATGCTGGGACAAGCTGTTAAACTCAAGCTCTCATTTGTCATTCCTCTCACATTTGCTGCAGCCTGTGCTGCAGATCAGAGGTTAGCTGAAAGCTGGCTCCAAGAACCGGTATTTCTTACCCTGCAGCGCCACCGAAGGCTGCCGCGGAAAAATTAATCCGAAATTTAACCCAAATGAGCCTTGCCATCTGCATGCAGCAAAAGGCAGTTTCAGATCTAGGACTAAAGCGTCGAAGTCATGCCTGCCCTGTGCTTGTTCTGGCTAGTGCAGGTGGATGTGGGTCCAAAGAAATCTCTGTCAATGTTCCTGGCTGTTGCAGACACTGAGACCCCAGTGCACAGCCAGCACCCAGAGGACAAGCAAGGTGGATGGAGTGTTAAGAATAAGCCAGATTTCATTGGATACAGACCATGTCCTCAAGAAAGCTAGCAAAAGAGGAAGATTTCTCTGATTTATTGACTCAGAGCTTCTTGTCTGAGAGCAGTCATTTTAAAAATCCATGCAATTAAAAGGTACAGTGCTTTTCAACAGGAATTTGCAAGTCAGTCTTGGTTGGAAATTTCATATCCTCATGTTTATTGCCCCTCAACCCAGACCAGTTGAATGCCTGCTTGTATGTAGCCTGTGGCAGAGAGCTTCTTTGCCTGGTACCGGATGCAGTCGCAGCAATGCTACACACCCTCCTTCGTTTCTTTCTCACATCTGTCACTTTGCTCATGAAGTTCCTCCCCTGGGGCAATTTTAATATCATATCTCTAATAGGTAGTGTCAGATTTGATCTCACAGATTGTGATTAATTGCAACTCTTTTCCAAACTCCTGTGCCCTTCCCTTAGGGACGAATTAAGGCCTCACCTCTATTGATTAGGAAGGTGATTCTCTGAAACTCCTCTTTGTAGGAAGGGAGGACTTTTGAGAGAAAATAAAAATCAGTTCTGGAATATTTTTCGGAAAACATTTGAGGAGAAAAGAGGAGAGGTGTTCTCTGAGAATCAAAAAGGCTTCTGAAGGCCCAGAATAATGGAATAGATGGAAAGGGATATTCAGAATATTAAAAGGTGTATCGAATGAGGAATGATTGCCAGATGACCTCATTAATTGCATAAGTAATGCTTACTCTAAAATGTTGTGCATGGGAATGTTTACATCTGTACCTTCATGATACTAGGATGTTACACATGTATACCAGAGCTAACATAGTTAATGTGAGTGGAGCAGATGTGTTCCAGTACTTTGCTGGGCTTTCCAAATGCAAAACATCTCTCCTGTTGGAGTGTATGCACATTTCTCATTAATCAGTTGATTATTGCACCTTGGGGACTTGCTAGGTCTTAAAAAACTTGTATTTCTGAAGCTGTTTAGTTGTTGCAAATAGTGTGTGTTTTGTGTCCTCTTCCTATTGCCAAAAATTCCCGTTTCAGGCAGGACTTACCCTTGGTGATAAAATAAGAAAAAAATTGTTTCCTGCTAGGCATTTGGGTAGGAAATTAGAAGTATAAATCTAAAATTGCTGCCCTTGTTTCTCAGATGGCATCTCAGAAGGAAGTTAGCTCTTTTTCTTTAAAAAAAGATGGAAGGGTCAATGGCCTGTCTTCCTGTAGAAAACAAGGTGTGCTTGTCATAGGAAAAGTGATGCTATGCATGCCACTTCATTGCCTTTCACTTTTACAGAGTGATATGGTTTTCCTCAGTTACCAAACAGCTGTATTTGCCAGCCCTCCTCCAGGAAAGACTACTAAAAAAGAGCAGGAGAAGGTGGTGGTTTTGGACAGAGGGGTATTATTATGAATGCATGTGCCTTATTTCCATGAGTAATATATCACCTGTTGTGTAATGATTTTCACACCACCTGTCCTTCCCACAGTGGAGAAAAACAGTAAATGAAAAAGCCAAGATAAACGTTTTCCCTTATTTCACCAGTTAATTTGTAGCCCTTTCTGTTATTATATTTGAGCAAGATAGTTGTGTGGTTGTAGGCTCACAAATGCCTTTCACCTCTTCAGCTTACAAGTGGCCTGTCACTTAATCAGCTTGTATTTCGGTGTAGGGCACATGGACCAGATGCAGTACTGATGGCAGAAGGCAACCGTCCTGCTGAGCTGACCCAGTCCCAGATGCTTCACATTGCCCAGCAGATTGCAGCTGGGATGGTTTACCTGGCGTCCCAGCACTTCGTCCATCGGGATCTTGCTACCCGGAATTGCCTGGTTGGTGAGAACCTACTGGTGAAGATTGGGGATTTTGGGATGTCTAGAGATGTGTACAGCACAGACTACTATAGGGTAAGTGAACTGCTGCAGTTGGTAGTAACCTAGGCCTTGTTCAGTTGTCTTACCACGTTGATGTGACCAATTCTGCTTTTATGCTCAACTATCTGTCCGCTGGCATATGGAGAACCTGGATTTGAGTTACAAAGCTTTGGTAAATTTTGGAGAGAGCTAATCAGAGTAAGATTGGCATGTCCTGCTGTTTATATATGTTGGCTTTATATCCTAATGATAAATCACAGAAAGGTCTTTTTCTCTGGGCAGAAATTCTGCATGTTTGCATGGCTTTAGTGAAGAAGAAGCAGCAGCAGATAGAGTGGGTAATCAAATTTGGCCCAACACTTCAAAGTTAAAACATGTTTGGCCTTATGTATTGCTAAGACCAATGGAAATTGCAACTTTTGGGTATTGTGTAATATTTCAGTTTACTAGAGGAGGTCTAAGTACTGAACTGCAGCACTTAAACCAGTTATTTCACTCAGGAAGAGACAAGGTGAGAAATTGTTACATGCACAGCACCTGATAGGCTGTCAGTAAGTTTTTTGTGCCTTAAGCCACGTCTTCAGTCCTGCTGCTCAGGGTTGAGGAGTTTTTTTTGTGGTGGGTAGGAGTACCCCACTGTGCTTGTTCATTCTGGCCCAGTATGTTTTCCCTGAGCTTGGTTGCCATAAAATGATCTCTGAAGTTTGCAAAGGGCTTCCAGGATCGCTGGAATAAATGGGACTGTGTACTTTAGTTGCTGTTGTTGATGTTGTCTTTGTACTATTTGGCAAGGCATGTAGTTGACAGCATTTGCTGTTTGCTACCACGTTTGTAATTTCATGATTGGAACTGAATCTATCAGGCATTTGTGGCTAGGGAAAGGCAACCCATGGCCAAGCTGTTCGTTTATAAACCCTAGAGTTTATCCTGTAAGATAAGCCACTCAGCATCTTCACGCGTATTTTCTGTATCTGCCTCTCACATAACTTGTTGCCAGTGAATTCCTTATAGATAAACTGAAGGCCTATCCCTTAGCCACCCTATGTGGACTGCTGCGTCCGTAAAGGAGAGTGTCACCTCAGCATCCGTGTTTGTAGAATGCCCAGAAAAAGGTTGTCTCTGTCTGACTGAGGCTGGACAGGGCAGAGGAAGCTACACACAAGAATTATTGTTGAGTGTTGTTTCACTTAATGGCTGAGAAGTAACAGTCTTCTCTGTTCTTTGTCTTTTCTTTCAAAAGGCAAACCTAGTATTTAGTAAACATATAAGCCAGATTCCTCTTATACTTCGTTATTTGGGAAACTTGGCACTTCAAGCTATTTGGTCAATGTAAAACAAGCATGACTGCATTTCAGAACTTGGAAAAATACACAGAATGGTAATCACTGCCTGCGTTTGTGTTTGAGGGGACACCAGTGAGCACCAGAGGCCAGAGTTTCTTGATTTTGCATCTGAAGTATGAGCAATACCTGTTGGGACTGGAGGCATGTCTCTGTTCTGTACTTCAGTGAGACTGGATTTGTTTCCCATGTTCATCATTACAGTTGAGAATGAATGTCCATGCTTAACAGTAAGTGTTTGCAAAGGCCTTGGCAGTCAGAGGCAGCATTTTTCGACAATAAACACTCAGCTTATTTTTGGAAAAAAATTAATAACTGTCTGCTGCAGAAAAAATTACCAGCAAAAAGGGATGGAAACTAAGTAATTGTATGGGCTTTCTGAGGATGGCGGAGGCCTGATACAGGCGTATGATAGTGTATTGACCCTGGCGTCATCTTACCTGCTCACGTACCTCTTGGTTTAATCATTATGTCTTACATGTGGGCACTCAGGCAAAGTTACTGCCCAATGAAGCACAAATTTAGAACAAGACTCATGACCTGGAGAAAGCAGGGGTTCACCAAAGGAAATTCTCAGTAACCCCGGTGGTTCTTGGGTACCTCTCAAAGGACCTAATTCAATGGGTACACTGAATTTCTCTCTGTCTCTTGTACAGAATCACTTTTCTTCTTTCCTTCTCTCTCTCTTCATCACTTTCTTTGAGACCAAGGGAGGATTAGTGGGTTTCAGGGTATCACAAGGAGAAGAGAGTAGTGTGAAGAGTGTGCAGTAATGGCTGTGAGAGAGGGAACAAATAAGGCAGAAAAAGTAAGTGTAGGGAGGTGTTAGTAAAAGATAAAAATGTGAATGGAGAAGGAGGTAGGCAAGCGTCGGTGGGGAAGAATGAAGATGTAAAGTATCTTGGCTCCATCCAAAATGATGGTATAAGCTTGCAGTGTAATGGACAGGTATGAAATTTAAAGTTGGGTAGTCACTTGTTCTGCACAGAGAGAAAAACAAGAAGGACCACTTCTCTGGCCCTCATGTTCCAGCTGGCTTCTGGCTTTTGCAGAGGAGGGAGAGAGCCACAGCCTGCTGTGCCACCATATTTCAATGTTAAAAGTTTGAAGTTACATTTGAGCCTGTGAGGTTTTGGCCTGCCCTGCTTGGGCTGTATCTGGGCTGGTCAGAAGCTGGTCAGGAAACAGTCAAGGCTATTATGACTTTCCAGGCAGTTGCCTGGAGAATTATGTCCATGGCAGACCTAAGTAATGAAACTGTCTGTGATGACACTGGGGTGGCACTGACCTAACATACCTAGTTGTTTATAGTGGGACAGGTCTTTTTAACTGCTCAGGCTTAATCACATACATAGAAGCAATTCTTCCCCAGCCTTGACAGCTTTATCTGATGCTTGTTGGAAGGGTTCGCATAGCTCCAAAAGGCTCTTCAAGAAATTGTTCACCATTTTTGTTTATTAATACACTGGAATAATTTTTTTGGGATCCTACCACCCTGTCAAGATGTTAGATTTGCCCAAGATGATTATTTATAGCTTGCTTCTGTAAGATAAGGATGATCCCCAGTCCTTATTCACTGTTAGATTGTTAATGACATTCTGCGTTGAATCAGCTTAGTTGTTAAAAGATGCTTCAAGGAAGAGGGGGAGAGAAATAACCCCTGGGCTGGGAATACATGTGATGCATGGCCCTTATTGCACAAGCTGTCCTTTTTAATCCTCTGTTCTTCTTTCCTTTCTTTTTCATCAGGCAGGAATTGTGTGGGTGGGAGGAGCTCTGATGTACATGCTGGCATTCAGTGCAATAGCAATAGTTGTCAGTAGTCAGATAAGACGAACTCGGGGACATGAAGAATCTGCAGTGGCTTTTCTTACCCAGCACTGCTGTCCCCTCCAGGCCAAACTAAAACGACTGTCAAGTAATTAGTGTGGTTAGTTTGCCGCACAGCTCCAGCAACACTGCTGTGCTGCAGTCCTTGTAGCACAGTGGATCATTTCACAAAGTTATTTACTTGTAGAGCTTCAGTCTCAGGTTCATTAGGGGCTTTGATTTGTTTTGTTGATGTCTGGTTTTTGTTCTTTGGACTCCCAGCCCACACAGGTCAGGGTTTCCCATCTTTCCCTCTGATGCCCAAGTAGTGTGACTCAGCAGCAGCTTTCAGTGGCTTAGAGTATTGACACTGAGGCATGGGAACAACTACTTTGCTAATATTTGTTCTTACACTCCAAGAGAGTATATCAGGCCCTTTTCAGGCTTCCAGTTCAGTTTTGCAAGTGGTTGCTCAGTGCTTGGTCTTAAAATACTTTTCTGCATTTCTTTGTCATAAGCAAAAAGCTTAAAGGAAAGAAGAAAAAAAGGAAGGTCATCTCATCCCAGTACTTGGAAAAACTTAAAATATCCAGCCTGGTCAGCCAGCTACAGACTTGAGCCAAAATTTAGGGTGAAACTCTGATCTCACTGGAGTAAGCAAGTGCCTTGCCATTAGTTTCATTAGGACCAGAATTTCACCCTTCCACATTTTTATGTTTGTCCAATGCAAGATAGAGATTATGTGTCTGCTTTAGATTTATGGAGCTCAGTTGTGTAATCTCTGTTTGATTTTGTATAACTTACTTGCCTTTATGCAACAGCACAATGAACAGTGGGGAAAATAAGAACTCCTTTCCTCCACTAGTACAGACTGTGGAAGATCTGTCAAAAGACTGAGGCTGTTGGTCAGGTTTCCATCTTCCTTTAGGACCAGCTTGCCCCAAAGGAACAGAGAGGCTCATAAGTCACAAAATATTTTCCTCCACTTCTGCCACAGATAGGGCAGAAGAACCAAAGACGGTGTGCTGCAGTGTAAAGTCCAGTGAGCCCATTTCTCTTTAAAATCTTCTCTATATTTTGTACCATGTTTTGCTATTTGAAGAAAGCATAGAATGTAGAATTGGAAGGAGCAACATTGGTTTCTGAGCCCACACCTTCCACTGATGCAGGAAAGCATGCAGCAGGTGTTAAGGGTAGGAGGAGCTCCTCAAGCCATGAGGATGACCTGAGCTGGCAAGCTGTATAACGCAATGAGTGCACGAGCCAGCTGCAGCAGCCCATGGCTTTACTGGGGTTTAGTGATGCCCCTCAGAGCACATCTGGCCCTGTCGCCTCTCCTTAGTGCCTCAGAGCAGGGTGGGAAACAACGCTGACCCAGAGCCAGATCAGCAAGAGGGGAAACAAAAGTTCAAGTGACAAACACAAGTCCTAAATAAAGACTTTAGTTAAACAGATAAATACGGAACAGCCTGCAAAACACTGACAGGCTTCTCAAATGTCTCTCAAGTATACCGCAAAAATGGATAGCAGCAGTCTTGTGTCTCCAAACCTTGAATTTCTAACTCCTGGATCACCCCTGTCGTGTCTCACAGCCCCTTCCATCAAAGGGGATGTTGCAAATAAGTGAGATCCTGCTTCCAGGGCTTTCCCCAGAAGGCTGCTCCACAACCTCGCTGTCCTGATGGCTGCAAATTTTATTCTTTATTGGCAACCTGAATTAACTCAAGACCAATGAACAGCCACTTCATTATATTATTCTCCTCCTTTCCTAGCCTTTGCATGTCTAGTGTATTTAGAAGTATTCCTGTCCCCTCCCAGGCTGTTTTGGAGTGTTAAAAAATACCCACTGTCAGGACAAAACGTTCTTCATTTTTCTTGTCCTCATAGTAGCCTTCTCCCATGACTTTCAGTGTGTGAAACAGCAGTTCCGGTGTCTCTTTGTGGTACAGACTTCACTGGGACTGTGAGCACTGTTTTCCAAATGAGATCTTGCCTGTTCTTGGATCAGAGGTACTTCCCAGTCTCTTACGAAAACACACTGCACGGTACATCCTAGACTTGCATAGCCTGTGTCATTGGCACACAGTCACTGTATTGTCAAACAGTGCCCTGGGCCACTCTCATCTTCCACTCCTTCCAAATGAAAAACATCCCCTTTTTCTGAAGTTCTTGGTTTCAGTCCCTCAGTGAATGACTTTGCAGTTCATACTGGCACATTTTGTACCTCTAGTGCTTGAGAAAGTCTGTTGTCTCTCTTTTGTTTTTAGCTTATTTGGGGGCTGCTTTTTAAAAAAATTAAAATTCAGGTCTTGTCTAATTTGGTGGTGAGTAAAGAACTAAAGGAACGGAATCATGGTACCAAAAAGTAAACAGCTGAGGGAGTGAGAAAGATTTGTAAGGAAGACTCCTAGATTTTTGTGGCTTTGTTTCTCACTGTTTTGTTTCTTCATCATTTCTATTTAATGTTAAGTGAGTATTTTGGGAAATGATGTCTTTTTAAAACAGAGAGATCCATGTGCTTTCAGTTAAGACGTGAAAAGTTATTACACTTCTTCGCCCCCCAGGAATACTTCCAGAAAAACTAAGGATTACACAATTTGCTATTCCAGGCCAATTTTAAAAATACCCAGCTTTCAGACCTTCTCTCTACGTAAAAAGGTCAAAAACTCTTTTGAGAAAGCATTTTTACACTTGGGAGTATTATAGTCCTCAGCGAACAGTCCCGATTCTGATCTCTGCTGTTGCTTAGCAAAGCCGAAGTAGCAGTTCGAAGACAGTGAGACAACATTAGCATTAGAGTAGTGAAATGGCAAGGAGCATCTTGCCTGCTAGGCACAATCCTTCCTTCAAGTGTGCACCTAATATTGTAGCTTGCTGTATTTCTGTCACCTGTATAATACATTTTTCCTGGTGACTCTCCGTGTGTAACATTTGGTAAAAGATAGTGCTAGTAAAATAATCACCAGAGAGTGATCTCTCTTAAGCTATTTCTAGTACCAAATGCCTATTTGCAACGAGAATTAATACATGACAACATGGAGCTAAAAAAAAAAAAAAAAAAAAGAGCGGTTTATCATTATTTGGGCTGTAACTAGCCAGGCAAGCACCACGATACAAATGTTTACGGTAAGGAACAAGTGTCTGTCTATTCTGAAGGGGCAAGAGCAGCAAACACCTGCAGGTCTCAGCTGTCACTACAGAGATGAATACCTGTGTGGGGGAGTTTGGAGGAGGCTGCACTAAAGAAAACAAGAAAGAGTTACTGAGAAGTCAAGCAGCTTGTCAAGGCATCCTCGTAGGTGTGTGTATTGAATTGTCACAGTTTGAAGGCACAGTTTGAAGGCTTTTTATTAGCTGCTATTTTTGCATCCATTGCTCAAAAGGAAATTATCTGCTTCCCTACATGGACTTCTCGGCTCTCCTCCTCCGTCAGAGGCTCATTGCATCATGTGTAGTGCTGAGGAGGACAGAGGGTTCCAGCAGCCCTGGGGGACACACACAGATGATTTCATGAGACTGGAAACAATACAGGAAATAATGGGCCAGATAGAGGTAAATCCAAACGAGCTGCCTTGAAGTCACTGCAGTAACTCTGAATTTAAAATAAAACAATTACAAGAAGAATTAGGCCTCATGATTTTAGCGAGCTTTTAGGAGCTTCCTAAAGGTCACCACAATGTCAGCATTTAGGAACTTGTACACATCAGGACATGGTGTTATCCTGATGCTAAAGTATTAGCAGCATGGCTTGTTGCCTGTTACTACTTGCCTGTGCCAGAGTATATTCTGTTGTGCGCAGAAAGCATGCTCCTTCCCCGGCTCCTAATTACACATCCCTGACTGCTGGAGTTTTGTCTGGAATTGCAGTTTTCTCACTTGCTCAGTTCTACACAGAGAGGCCAAATTCAGCTTTGTCTCAAGCAAGTACAGTTCCAGCTTTTTCAGCATAGCTAAAGGTATAGTCACTTCCCAAGTGAAGTTCCCTCATCATCTTCACACCAGGGTCATTGGTCTTACTTATAGTTCTGATTCCATCTGTTTTCACAGATACACATCTTACAAGGGGAGTCCAAGAAATTTTTCCGTATTAGTGCTAGGAGAAGGAACAACACAGGTCCAGCGTGTATAGTGTGCTACATTTAACAGTGAGTTCTTACTAAAATCCGTATTGCAGGGTTAATGACAAGACAGTACTGTGGAAAATAAGATTTTTAACTGAGGGGCTGTGACATACTTTGTTTTGCCGTGTTTATAGAATGCCCCCTCTCCTGTGAAATGTGCAAGTGGGAATCCAGCTCTATGGCTTCTGGAGCACGTTCTCCTTCAGTCTATGAGAACAAAGAGTGTAGAAGAGGCAGAAACAGAAAAATATAATGACTAGGTTGAAAAATGGACCTGATTAAAAGACAAAGTAGAGCAGAGTGACCTTGCTTCTGTGACCAGTTACTTGATTACCCATTGAATTTGGGTGTCTAATTATTCCTTTGTAAATCCACCCCGACTATATTTACACCAGAGTGGTTCTCATGCAGGATGTCAAGAAGTAGGTTCATGTTAAGAAAATAAGTTCATCCACAAAGCAGCACCTAGAAACAGAAGCCAAGAAATGCAGAAATCCTATTGAACAACACTACAGCTAAAAGCTCCAAATATATGTCAATCAAAAACTTAAAGTGTTTGGAAATTTTCAAGTGGAAATTCTCGTTCTGTTTGATTCTGTTAAAAGCTTTGAGAATTTGCTGTCTTATTTGGTCCCATTTCAGTCATAAAGCAGATCTTATGATTTTCAAATGGTTGGAAATTTTGGGTTTCCCACCCCATTTTTAAAGCATTTTGATGGTGTCGTTTTCAGCAGGGTTACTCCTGCTGTATGCAGTTGGTGAGAGCCTTAGGATCCATTTGCATGCCTATAGAATAGCAGGAAGTTTACACAGTCAGCAGCACTGGTGGCTGACACAAGCTTTTCTGCTAACGGGCTCTTAGCACAGATGTTCATTAACTTAAAGAGTCCTTTTAAAATTATATATACAAAACTGAATCATTCTCAAAAATAACCACGCATATGGATATAAATTGCAGGAAAGCAGTGATTCACGCATTGAAATTAGCTTTATGAACTGCAATTTGGAGATCTTTGCATAACTCCGATCAAAATCAGCTCATTCCATTAAGTAGCAGCACAGCCCTTCAGAGCCATTTTTGCAGGTGCTGAAATGATCTGACCGCTGTTTAGATGTTTAGCACATAAGAGGGCCATGTCCTCAATCCCAACTCTGTTCACAGTTTGCTGGATTGTAGTTTGAATATCGGTGGAGGCTTTTTCTGTTGACTTTACTAGAGTGAATGTTTTGTCCAGGGCTTTAGAAAGTGCAACGTGTACAAGCAACATTTTGTAGAGACCAGGCTCAGAACAGCAGGAGAAATGGTGACATGATTTCTCTAGTTTTTCTTCCCAAGCCAGGTCTTTGTGCAGACCATTAATGCCATTTAGTAATTATGGGGAGGAACCACGTGTAAATATCTGGAGAGAGAGACGCTGTACCGTAGTGCTACAGATTGTCACTTTTGACAGGAAATCTGCAAAGCAAATGACAGAACTCCAAAGGTTAGCAGCTGAAGATGTTGACTTTGTGGCGTGTGATGTGCACAGTGTGAGGAAAAGATGATGTGGGAACAAAATGGGAGAAAGATCTCTGGGATCACTGTGACCACAGTCAGAAACTGGAGCGGCAGCTCCCGCCTGTTGCAGTACACTGGTGCCCCTTGTGCGGCCGTGTCACTGCCCCCACTGACGGTGGGGACGGCACAGAAAGGACATCCAGAGGGAGCAGGGCTAAATTGGAGTTCTCCTTTGAGGACTGGTCACGGAACCCGCTCCCAGCAAAGTCTTTGCAGGCTTCCAGCTGGAAGGTTTTCTTATGCAAATGGATTCTTTCCTTGCAATAAGGAAAGCAGTTGCTAGGCAGTTTTCCTAAATATGCATTTTTTTCCCTGGGCCCAAAGAACAATGGGCACTCTTGGCTCGCAGAACTCAGGAAGCACAGAGAGGAGGAACTAGGCAATTAGGCTGTGAAGTGCTATGTGTAACAGGATAGATCCAGAGGACAGCATCAGCTGGTAATAGATCAGAGCCTACAAATCTGGCGCTGCGGATTTGGTGCGGGCACAGCAAAGAGCTACTGGTGGTGAGTGGAAATAGGGAGCTAAGGAAGCAGTGTGTGGTACTGCAGGTCATTTAGACCCTCACTGTTCTCTGTGTCCTTCAGCTGTCTGATGGAGCACCTGACCAGCCAGGCAGCTTGCGTGTGTCCACTCCAATAGGAAGGGGAAGGGAAGTCATTAGCAAAGACTTGGGTCAATCCGAGCGTGTTGGCACTAGTTACAGAGAACGTGGACATGCTTTAGCTTACCTGCGGAGTTGTAACTCCTATGCCTTTGTGAAGACTTTTCAATATCAGACATCATGAACAGTACTGAAGTTTTTGACAAGCTGTCAGGAACAGTCCTCCGAGCTTCCCAAAAGGTGAGGACTCCAGAACAGAGGTGATTTTGCTTCTTACAGGCTCAAGAACTTTGTAATTAGGCTTCAGAGATAACTTGGCTTTTGATTATGTATTTATATGAACTATATATATATAATATAGTCTGACATAAAATGGAGCCAAAACACTTAGAAAATGCTGTCAAGCTTCTCTCTGTGGCCTGACTGTAGGAAGAGATGAAGGCCTGATCTAAGGTGAGTGAGGGCTTATGCATCTGATATCAAGGACAGATTAAAAAAATTAGAAAAGATTGTGGTGCCTCAAATGCTTCTGCTTCCATCAGGCAGGTAAACAAATCTGCAGAAGAAAAGCCTCATGAGTGGGAAGTAACTTTGTTCTTCCCAATGTACTGAAATGCTTGCAAGAAACATACCTAGCTTAAAACCCTTGAATTTACTTTCAGAGGTTACTAGTTATTTGTCCCTTAGCAGTATCCTTGAAAAGCTGCTGTCCAGCCCTGGAGGATTTGAAGGACTTGCATTAAATTTGGTATACAATCAGTTCCTACCTCTCTTCCCCAGTTCATCTCATCCAGGGCTTGATATTGCAATAGTGATGTCTCATGTCTTCAGTTGGTGAGCAGAGTCAATCAGACCCATGGAAATGCTCAGAGGTACCAAACCTGAGAGGCGATGCAAATCAGGTTTTGAAACTATCACCTTATTTAGTCTTATATATTTGTGTTGTTCTCCAGTGAGACATTTATGTTTGTCGTAGGTTTAACACATTGAGTAGATGAGCCTTGGTTTAAAGCCTATGGAAGCATAATGTTGCTCAGGTTACATCTTCTCTCTTTGATCAATGTAGTTAGCTTTTAAATTGTATTTTAACTTTTTATTTGACCTGGAATAATGATGCTTTTAATTTTTAATTGTTTCCTTTTTGTTAATTATGAGGGAAAACTCTCTGAGTTTGGTTATGTTCATGGAGCTACATTCCCATATGCATTATATGACCAGGAACTCTGCAAAATTGTTTGAAACGGATCGAAATGGTTAGCAAAACATATGAAACCAGAATGATTTCAAAGATGAATTTTACTTGTGAGGAATTTACCTAAACCTTATTCAGAGTTGAGTCATGAAGAACAGTAAGGTGGTAGGCCTCAAGTCAGAGAGGTAACTTGTGAATGGTCAGCAAGGATTTTCAAGAATCTGTATCCTTGGTGATGTAGATGAGACCAAACCATTATCAGCAACGTTACAGAAAATACAAAATACAGAAAATACTTTTTTTTTTTTTTTCCCCACACCAGGAATTCTACAACATTTCTAGCCTATACAATTTTTATAGAAGACAGAAAGACACTCGTACGTATTCATAGAACAAAAACTTGTCTGGCTTCCAGACTAAGCAAACTGACATTGACATCACTGGGGACAGGTTTCTTACCTCTGTCCTTATTAACTGCAAGTTTTTAATGGCTTGACTTCTGTTTTCAGTTCTGTGTTCACTGCTGTATCTAAAGGGTGAAAAAAAATGACATCAGCCTGTGATCCAATCATTGCATGCCACACCATGAAGCTAACAAATGTTTTACTGGAAATGTAAGTTGGGTTTCTTTTCAACTGATATGTAAAATGTGATGTAGTCTGAGCTTCTCTTAGGAGATTATTTTGTAACACCATTTAGTCCATTCCAAGGTGTGTGTGTCAAGGGAGTCCTTCGAATTATTTTATGACCTGCAAGATTATGTCTCTATGAATTTGGATTTAATTGTGTACACAGAAGGGAAGAAATCTTATCAGGGCAAATAAATCACTCTCATTTTCTTTCTCTTTTTCTTTTAAGTTTTATTTTTCTTTTTTCTTGGTGTTAGAATTTTAGGAAGAAAAAGAACTGTTCATTAAACATATCGCCAGATACCCTTTGATAACACATCAGTGTTGCATTTGTTTCACTGCCAGTATAAATATAGGGCAGGTGGCGGCAGGGAGAAGACAACATGAATGACAGACATGGTGATTACAAATCATTTGTCCTAATGCTTTTATCATCTGCCTTCCCCATACTGCCTCAGCCCAATCCCACAAAATAAAAATGTGATGTTATCTGGAGAACATAGATTCTTTCCAGATTGATTTACCAGATGCCTGTCACCACCAAGGCACTTTGAAAGACTAGCTGATAAGCTGGGCTCTTTGCAAGTTACTGCTCTGCATGCAGTGCTTTTGCAGCTGATTATGCTGCCAACGTTATTTTCTGATGGTGAGATTTAGTGCAGCATAGCTGGCTGGCAGTATCCTTGTAGGAGATTTTTCTTGCTTGTGAGCTAAGCGAAGGGCAGGGTCCTGCATTCTTGGCAGCCTGTCATATGCATGAGCTGTTTGTTTTTTGGATTCAGCAGGCAGAGTTTTAAATCATCTTTAGCAAAACAAGACACAGAGGAAAAAAGAGAGATCAAAATAGAGATGAATATTTAATGTCATAATTTTGGCAGCATGTCTCGTCTTGTCTTCTACATTGAAAACACCAACGAAAAAGGGAATTTTGCAGTTTTCAGTGAAGTGACTTCTCATGCTCCTTGAGTACCTTCACATATTCTAGGACTGGTCTCTCATGCCATATCAGCCATTTTTTAGACAACACAATCCAATGTTGAGTACTTGTGTGGGAAAAGCATTAAAATAAAGCACAATGTCAATACACAGTGAGTGGAATGTGCCCCTCAGCAGAAAGCCGATAGATACTACTTGAATCTAGAAAATAGTGCTTATATATATTTTTAAGATATACAGGCCCAAAATTGTCATTTACTGCAGAGGGGAATTCTGTCAAAAGTGATCAGAAGATCCATGTTACAGAACTCCTACCCATTTGCATAGACGCACACAGTTGTGATTTTTTTTACATCAGTCACGCTTGGAGGAACATACAATTTTGACCAATGAATGATTCCATGACAGTTTGGAGAGGGACTAAATGGTGGGTTTGGAGATGAGCCAGCTTGTATATGCCTACGTAGTATGCAAGATTAACCTTCTTGTTTTCTGTCCTGATCAGCTTTAGCTACTAGAATAAAACACTAAATAGAAAAAGAGGAAGCCAAAGGCTATGCTGCACTACACGCAGTAAGAAGTCCTTCAAATACAGTTTTAAGCACAGCAAAAATGGCATAAACTAAGAAATACAAAGGAGTTTTACAGAGACGTTTGTATAGCTCCACTTAACAATGTGAGACTGAAGGTATGTCTAGTCTGGAGGCATTGCTAGCTCTAAAACTGTGACATGAGATTGATGGAGACTGCAAAACTATTCAGAAGCAGAGTGAATACTCCCTTTCTGGGGCGTACACTTCTCTGCCTGTGCTACTCACAAAGTCTAAGCTGACTGCTTTATATGTTCTCAGTCATGTCAGAGGTATGGAAAACAGAATTATGTCAGTTAATCAGGAAAAAATGTAAATAATGCTTCTTTTATAGTTATTCCTTTTAATCTGGCAGTATTTTACAACATCTTAATAGATGTCTTTACGATAAAAGGCAGCAAAAATAGAAAACAAAAAAGGAATACATCGCGATCTGTTTAGCCTTCAGGTTACATAAATTAGGCAATTACTGTGCATCTGTAGTTGAATAATTTCCTATTGTAAGTAGAGCTTACAGGGGCAGTGAGCCTAAAAACTGCCTGGATTCTCAGAACTTCTGGCTTTGGAATAATTATGACCTCAACATTTTGGGAGTACCTGTTTTCTTACTCTCCTGCTACTGCTGTTTCAGAAGGTCAACTCAGAGAAATGGAGGGAACTACTTTTTAGGATCAGCTTAGGTATTGGGAAAATGTGGATTTTCTTTAAATAAAGGTGCAAAAAGTAGCTGGAAATGGTGTCACTAAATCCCAGAAGAAGATGGAGAGCAGTAGGTTGCAGAGCTATCTGTTATTTCACCTCATAAAGGACACTGGAACTAAGCAAAAACACACAGGAGTGAAAGGCTAATGGACAAAGGGGGATACAATGTAAAGCACCAAAAAGCACTTCAGATTGACTTGGAGAAGAATATTAAAATGAGCAAGGGAAGGTCCCTTGACTGTTTAAATGTGAAGAGAATAAGGAGGAAAACGTTGCCACTACAGACATGATGGTGTGGGAAGGACAGTTAGTTTGGCCTGGAAGCACAATTGATTTTTAACATCTGGTCTTGAAAGTACAGTGATGAATATGAAGATGTAGGCCAAGTGGCTAATGGGACTGAGAATATGAAGGCTGAACTTGGAAGAATCATAGAGAATAGAGATCCTCGAACAATGTGGACATGGCCAGCTTGTTTTATGACAGGAGACGAAGAGTTCAGCGAACTCTTAAAGCCGCATGAGCCAGCCCTGCTGCCCAGAGAAGGTCCTGCTCTCCTGCAAGTCTCAATGGCGAATTCCTGCATCATCCACCCTTCTGCACCAGCACAGGTGTGTTACTGCAACCACTGAACAAATTATATTAATGAAGCAATTCAGCTGAAAAACAAGGTTTTTTGTTGTTTTTTTTTCTTTTCCTGGTTGTGGGGAGGACAGAATACTTCTCCAAACCCAAGTACAGTACCAGGGCATTCCTGCTTTAAGTCTTTGTTGAATGAGACTCTAAAAGAACTATGTCACGTGAGTACATCAGAAGAGTAAATAAACAGCAGGGAAGGAAGAAGACTATTTAAACTAAGGGATGATGTTTGCTTAAGAACAAATGAATGCAAAGCCGGCCATGAAATAATTTAAGCAAGAGGCTAGAAAAAGGTTTCTAACCATCACAGGAATGAGGTTCTTGGGCAGCCTGTGAACTGGGAAGAAAACTGTCCCATTTTAAGGTGGTACTGTGCAATTTATGAAGGGAATGATGTGACGTATGCAAACTATCTGATACGGTGCAAGAGGACCAGAGGACTCAGCATGTCCCTCACAATTCTTAGCTGGTACCCTGAAGCATGTAAAGAACCAAAACTAGTTGGTCAGAAGTATTTGGTTTGGCAGAATGTTAACATGAGCAGCGGTTTGAAGCACAGATACTTCATTTTGTCTGGATCAGTTCACTCTGCCTTTAGTTTGCACAGAATATTCAAAGTACAGTTACTAGCATTTGTGAAAGACAGCTTAACATGGCTGATTTTTCATGGCAAGGAAAACATTTAGAAGACAGAATATTTCTTACTTATGAAAATACTTGCCAATAGCTCTGCAACTCTTGTAACTTCTTAGCTCTCTCACTGCTTACAAAACCACACACAAACCAGAATGTCAGGACTGACTTTGTATCTGTGACTTTGGAAAAGTCTGTTCTTTAATTCTGCCTGCAGTCTCCCCTCCCTTCATTCAATAAGGTTTAGTTAGACTTTAACCTTCCACATTCGAGTCAGGTTGGGTTCTAGTTGTAAACATGTTTCTGTTTCACCATAGGTAAAGCAAATATTACTTTGAGCTTCTTGTTTCTCAGTGTCCTCCATTTGTTATTAGGTAAAGCCAGGAGAAGATTATTGTATCTCACTTCCATTTTCTTCACTTTTTCTTTTTTTTTTTTTTTTAATTTCGCAAGGGGTGACATTTTGAACAGATCTATCCAGCCAGTGCCCATCTAAAAAGCAGGAGTGGTGTGTTTGTGACAATTAAGACCCTTGTTGATTCAGTTAGGTTGAAGTTACCCCTTAGATCAAAAAGCTACAGCTTCACATGCAAAGTGGTAAGAGCACAGGGGCTTCCATGCTGGATTATACCAGGTTCTCATTGGAGTTTTAATGTACAGCAGATTCATCACATTCACTATTGTATATTATATGCCCTGCTCCAAACTTCTTTCACAAAGAGCATAAAACCATTACAACCTTAGCCACTGTCTAGAGCTTTCAAGTTCTGGATGTCTGTTCAAGTGCTGGAGATCCTCGATATCATAGGACTATAGGATCATTTTGATAGGAAGAGACCCTCAAAAACATCAAGTCCAGCCATAACCTCACTCTGGCACTAAACCATGTCCCTAAGAACCTCATCTACACACCTTTTAAACACCTCCAGGGATGGTTACTCCACCACTTCTCTGGGCAGCCTGTTCCAGTGCCTGACAGCTCTTCCCATGCAGATATTTTCCCTAATATCCAACCTAAACCTCCCTTGGCGCAACTTCTTCTTGTCCCATCACTTGTTACTCAGGAGAAGAGACCAACCCCCTCCATGCTACAACCTCCTTTCAGGCAGCTGTAGACAGCGATCAGGTCTCCCCTCAGCCTCCTTTTCTCCAGGCTGAACAGCCCCAGTTCCCTCAGCTGCTCCTCATCAGACTTGTGCTCCAGGCCCCTCACCAGCTTTGTTTCCCTTTTCTTAACTCTCTCCAGCACCTCAATGTCTTTCTTGCAGTGAGAGGCCCGAAACTGAACACAGGATTTGAAATGCAGCCTCACCAGTGCTGAGTACAGGGGGATGATCACTGCCCTGGTCCTGCTGGCCACACTATTCCTGATACAAGCCAGGATGCTGTTGGACTTTTTGGCCACCTGAGCACACTGCTGGCTCATGTTCAGCTATTGACCAACACACCCAGGTCCTTTTCCACCAGGCAGCTTTCTACCTACTCTTCCCCGTGCATGAAGGGAACAGCAGCCTAACACTGATGAGACAAACAGGGCACCCATATGTCAGTCTTCCTGAGTCTTGCATGGTGGAGCTGGGGAAATGGACAAAGGCTGATTTTCCTGTTGGTTACAACAGCAGCAGATGTAATAAAGCAAACCTATACCTGTTACTCAAAAAAGGTGGATGGTATTTTTGTCCCACTCCACCTTTCCCTACAACACCTGAGAAAATAATATTCTGTTAGAAAGGCACAAATGGAAGTTGCCTTAATGTTCACTTAATCATTCATCCTTTAATCTGTTGCTGAGGCTGGGACTTGGTTGAAAAGCATCAAGATCAGTTGCTTGATTTCCAGCAGGTATCTGGGTGAGTTGTTCTTGTCTTGCTCTTCATTGCAAGCATTGGGATCCTTGAGCAGCAGGAAACACAAGTCCCAGGGTGGCAGTGGTGCTTTTGCTCTACATTGAAATCCCAGAGTGTATCTCTCTGCAGCTGTAATTATAATTATATACTATAGGATGATCCTCTGCCTTTTACAGAGGAACTACTCAGAATTTAAAAGGAGTCTGGAGACTTCTGGGGACAGGCAGGTTAAATTATAGTTATTACCGGGCAGCTATTTCAAGATTACTACCCTCTGAATAGCAAATCTCCCACCCCCATGAAACACAAACAAAACAAAAAGTTTACTTGTCCTTCCAGAATTCTTCTGGCATTCAATTCAACTTGCAATTTCCAGCCCTTCACCTCTACACGTTCTTCTTTGTAGAGAAGAAAACCTAATCATTTTCCAGTACGTCAGACCAAGCTCCTGAAATTAAAAGACACAGATACTCATTTGGTTTCAATAGGTTTTGATGTGTAAATGCTAAAATGGGTTCTTTCGTGTGCATGAAAGAGCAGGGGGTTGTGCATACCCAAATCTGTACATTGTTTTTTTCATGGGGGTGGGTTGCTAAACACTTTCCAACATAAAAGGTCACAATAGCCTTCTCCACTGCATTGCTTAAGATTGGGTTTGCATGACTGCCCAAGCCAGTCCAGCACACTGAGAGGGGGCTGGCTTCCACATCAGTATTAGTAGAAACACAGACGATGTTTTCTCCTGCCACAGCTCTCCCATTCCTACCCATGCAGTATATCCTCCTCCTGGGCATCCCACAAGTGGGATGAGCATCTGTTCTTCTGGAAGTCAACAAAGAGGCAACAGGTTTGCTCTAACTACTATTTCAACACTTGGTCCCAGTGCTGACCCATTCTACATTCTTTTAGCGTAGCGGTTCAGAGACAGCATAGTTCTGTAGATCATGACGATGTGTCTCTGCTGCAATTTGAACCTTTCATGGTCAAATCCCATTGCTGACACATTGTGGGGAACTGTTATTTTTGCATAAAGTTTGATGTGGAAGGACTTAGGCAGGTGGCCACACACTGAATGATGAGATTGAGAACAAATATTTAACAGTTCCCTCATTTGCTGAGCGCAGACTAGCAAATGTACAGAATTGAACAAGGGCGCAGTGGAAAAACATGATTAGATCCTGTAATTAATTTTTTTTTTTCCGTAATGCGTATTTAGATTGCTAGTGCCCCAGGGATCTTTCACTCCAGAACAACCAGAAAAACACCTTATATATACTATATTTGATATAAAAAATACAGAAATGATATGGATGTAAAACGTGATCAGTTGCACTGGTGAAGTACATTCAGAAATACTTCTGCCTTTATCCACTACCCGTAAGCATGTTTTCTGACTCAGAAACCAAACTCTCCAGGACTTGTAAAATGCCAAAGATTATCTAACATTTAATTACGTTTCAATTCAACATGCAAGGGAGACTTTTTATTTCCCTACCAAATGGAAGGCTTAACCTACTCCTCCTGATATGAAATGCACATGGTACATGACAACGGGCAATAAAGTGAGTTGCAAATTGGGCCCATCTTCAAAATTTGACTTCTCAAAGATACATGAGGATCTCCATTCTGGCCAAATTCTCTCTGACAAGGCAGACACTGTCCTGACTGTCCTGACCTGCCCAAGCAAGCTCAATATGCATGTGACTCTCCAGCCTTTCTAAGAAATTACTAAGCCTGTTCTTAAGTGTAAGTTACATTTGCTTGTAAGCTATCTGCCCTATCCCTGGCCATTTTGGGGCATTTTCTTATGCTGTCCAGAATCTGCAAATGAGGGATGTTAGGGTGCATTCCTGCCAGTTCCCATTAGTATCTGTTTATGAACCAGTTGTTCATGAATTTGTCTAATCATTGTTTGCACCTGCTGATACCGTCTTCCTTCATTAACTGTGGCAGCAGGTTCCAGGCGTTTAATACACATTATGTAAAAAGAAAATACTTTTATCTGTTCTGAACTTATCTTGTACTAATTTCGTTGAGTGTCCTCCTGTTACAGTATTTCAGACTTTGCTAATAGTCGTTCTGCAATTGTTGCTGATTGACCTCACTTCATCCGTCACTTTAATGATTTTGTGATCCTCAAATTAAGCATTTTAGTTCTCTCTGTGCCTCTCCGGTTACATTACAGCCTTCTTGAGCTGTGGAGACGTGAACTGCACACAACTCTAAAGAAACATGGGGGGCCCTTGGCTGTGTAAAGCAGCAGAATTGTGCCCTGTGCCATGTTGTCAGTACCTGTGCTGGTGATGTGCAGTATCTTGAGTATTTCTGGCAGCTGCTGATCACTGGGCTGTTGGTGTCAGAGATGGCTCCAAAATCTCCTTCCTAGGTGAAAACGTAGGTTACTAGGTTTTTATACCGATTTATCACGCATGTAGTTAACTGCATTGAAGCTCATCTGCTGCCCGCTCTGTCTGTTTTGCGAGATCGTTCTCACGAAAGCCTGTCTGAGAACATAGTGTCGCCCCCACACTTGGAGTAGTTGAGAATGCCCTCCCATCTCCAGGTGGTTGATGAAGATGTTGAATGTAGCTGGTGCTGACCCTGACCTCTGGGAACTGTACTGCTGCCTCCTCTCTATCCTGAGAAGTGACCTTGAAGGCCTACATGCTGCTTCTTGTCCTGTAACAAGCCTTCAGTCTATAAAAAGGCCTTTCCTAAACTTTTTTTAATAACCTTTGATGTAGAGCCTTATCAAAGGTGTTCTGAAAACCCACATATGCTTTGTCTGCTGGATCACCTTTGTTCACATTCATCTTGACTCCTCTGTGGGCTGTCACTAGACTGGTAGAGTGGGATCCCTTTCTACACGAGCTGTTGTTTCCCACTCTTTTCAGTAAGATACAGACCCACTGTTTTTATCCATGCATCAGCTCTCTGTCACAGTTGCTTGTTTTAATGGTAGTCATACACCTCCATACCTTTAGACCGAGGTGAATGCCATTTGGTCCTGGTCACTTTAACAACCAACTTCTCTACTTTTTTCCTTCCTGTGATCCTCTAACATTTTCTGTTTCACACATTGTTTCTTACTTAGTAAAATCACTCTTAGTTCCATGAGAGGGGAGGCTTGCACAAATGCTGCAAACCTGTAAAACAGTTTTCTCTCTTAGGTTAAGCATTCTTGTGACTTGCAAACACTTCTGCACTTCTTCATCTCTTATGCACTAATTTGTGCTGTAGTAGCAACTCCTGTGTGACAGACCTAGCGTACTGAAATTTATAATGGCGCAGTTCACTTGCTTTTCAAGTCAGTGGGAATACTGTCTCCTTAATGGCAAGTTCAGGTGCACGATGACATAAAGTTCCTAAAAGAAAAACTCCAAGCAGAAGTCTCCTTTTGCTGGCCTTAGCTAATCAGGACATCTCCCTGTGGCAAACAGGTTGGGCTATCCTTAGTTGTTGTGCCTACAACCGACCTCACTGTGCTCCCCAACCTCTGCTGCGGTAGATCCCCCCTGCTTCACAGGAATACCAAGCAGGCACTTGGTTGGGTGTCTTGGGGTACCGCAGCTTCAAAAACCTGCGCTGCTTCATTGCACAGCACATTCTGACTTGGATCTGAACTAAACTCCCACTGTTAAGCTGGTTGTTCAAGTGTTTGGGACAGAGAAGGAGATTTCAAATGTTTGTTACGTCCCTTGCATAAGAGGGTCTGCCTGGGACATAATCAGCTCCATCTAGCCTTCAGGAAAATGCTGACCCAGTCTAAAATTTTCTGAATGTTCAACTAAAAGAACTGTGGGGTTTTTTTCTTCCGTGTTTTGTTGGTTTGTTTCTGTATTTTTGGGAGCATGCCAGTTTTATTGACCTTCTGAGGGTTCTGTGCATGAATAAATCAGATCATGGGGAATTTTGTTTAGAAAAAGGACATCCAAGGAGATTCTCGTTTCTGGCCTAAAAGCTTACAAGGAGACTAGGTGCAAGTGGCAGTGTCCTTTCAAGCCTGAAATTCGAGTGCTAATTCAGATTTAAGTGTACATTCATCTTACCCCCCATTATAAGCCTAGAAGCCCTCAGGAGGCAGAACTGAGGACAGAAGTACAGTTCCTTTTGCCACACAGCCTGAGGCGGGGTCTAGAATGTGTTGAACTAGGTGCCTGCTCAGAAAAGGCACCGGCGCACACAGATGCTGCCACAAAGGCTGCGTTTCCCCACGGCTGCAGTCCAGCCGCTGGCCTGGGAAAGGCAGGCGGGACTGAAAGTCTGGGCCTTCCATAGCCTTACTGCCTGGGCAAGGATTTGTCCTCTCCCAGCTTGTGCTGTGGAGGCACTGAGGCCCTCTTGAACCTTTAGCTCGCCGTCATCAGCACTTTTTCTGGCTACAAACAGGCCTTCGGATGTGTGAGTCATTTTTGGGATTTGTCAAAACCGCTTTGATTACATGACCTGTGCGTGCATTGGGGGTATTTGATCCAGACTGTAAGTGGATGGGAAGGAGCGGGTTGAGAAGCATTTGAAGCATTTTGAAGTAAATGTAGATAACAGAGAGTTAATCTGTTTTTCCCCTGAACGTCTGCTTTCTTATGCCCAGTATACACTCAGTGTGGTGCTATGGCAGAACAGCCCAGACCTGCTCCCGCCGCAGTCAGCATTACCCTTTTCCCACTCCTCCACCCTCACGCCCCCTCAAGCATCCCCTTTTTTTTGAGCTTCACCGCCGGAATCTTCTCCAAAGGTTGGTGCGGCAGGTTCAGGGTGTTTGGAGGCTCGGTTTCCATGGCAACCGGGCTCTTCTGCTCCCAGACAGCAGCTCAGGGGGAGACAGGAGGGAGAGCAAAAGAAAGTCGTTAAATGTGCCAATTAGTATGCAGGGCCAGGGCTGCTGTGGCAGGCAGCGCTCGCAAAGGCGGGCACCAGCAGGAATGCCCTGGCTGTGCTGCGGACCAGGGGAAGAGGAAGCCGCAGGCATTTGGCTACAGCAGGCAGGAGCTGATGGGCAGCTGCCCCTGGCTGGGGCAGCAAGGAGGGTACCGCACCAAACATACATAGGCTCTCTTACAGATGAGCTCTCCGGCATCGTTCTCACCCTGCAAGCCAAACACCCCAGAAATAGGGAAGCCCCTGATTTCCTGTTGGGCAGAAACAAGGGCAAAAATTGCGTATTCTGAAATTTGTGCGTTTGATAGCAAGTCAGATGTCAGGGTGGCATTCAGCTGGAGAACTGCAGAGAGGGGTAAGAGAAGGGGAGCTTAACTCAGATGAAGATACGGTATTTTCTCTGCTGCCACTTAGCTTGTAGCACATGGCAGGATGTGACTTTTAGAAAAGATGCTGCTCAGAGGCCAGAGTGCACTTTCATGGGGACAGACAACAGGGTTCTGCTAGATTCCAGTCCTGATACCGAGAGACATGCTGCCCCCTCCTGTAGAGCGTCCAGATCCCATTGGACATGGGCTTTTTCTTCATTTCTTGACTTAGTCTGTTTTGTTGTGGGGGTTTTTTTAAGTTTTTTCTGATCTGTTAAGTGGTTGCAATAATTTGTCCTGGGCTGACAATATTTCAGTCAGTGCTGAGTGTATTTTATGCAGCTGTACAGGAGCTAGAGGTGTTTTGAGATGTTTGTGAATAAACAGTGCAATATGACAATTGAAGATTCTTAAAGGGATTAATTCCGTTGTGATATAGACATGCTAAAATATTTAATGTCTAAAAGGAAAGCCTTCTAAGTATCTTAATAAGACATTGACTGGTGCTATTTCAGATTTGTATTTTCTTTTTAAAAACTGCTGATTACTTTCTCCCATCATTTTACTTTCCATGGAAAGAATCTGCATGGAGAAATTGCTTAAGGAATTGCCTATTAATTAATTCTTTTATTGTTGCTTGGTTTTGTGCAGGGTGTAGGATAATCCATTCCTTTCCTAATGTATGTTTCTTCCCTATAATATGTTTTAGTGCTTGATCTGCGATACAGTTGTTTTAAGACATAGTTTATTGATCACAGAATCACAGAATGTCCTGAGTTGGAAGGGACCCACAAGGATCATGGAGTCCAGCTCCTGTCCTTGTATATGACAACCCCACAGTTCACACCATGTGTCTGAGGGCCTTGTCCAGTCTCTTCTTGAACACTGTCAGGCTTGGGGCCGTGACACCTCCCTGGGGAGCCTGTTCAGTGCTTCATCACCCTCTGGGTGAAGAACCTTTTCCTGATGTCCAACCTAAACCTCCCCTGGAACATNGAATCTCTGTAAAATGTTCCTTCCTTCAGTGCAGATATTGAGTATCTTAGTTCTACATGGAGCAGTTTCAAACAGGGGAAGAATTCCTCCAGGAATTTTCTCCTGGAACTGATAATGGAAATAACTTACGGACTAGAGGTATTGCATTGAGCTGTTTCTCATGCCCTTGCCATCCTCTCATCGTGCCAAACTGCCCAGGGCGTGAAACACACTGGGAATCCCCTGAATGTTGGGCTCCCTCACACTCGAGAAGGTGTCACTGTCTGCAGGAAGCTGCCCTCCAACAGCATAATGTTTGCTTCCCCCTCCCGGCCCTCCAGCAGCAGACACTGCTGAGATTTTTCTTAGCAGACCTCTGTGGTCTTTGCTTCGCTTCAGAACCAATTTAGAGGATGCACAATACGAAAAAAAAAAAAACATGCTGTAGAATGTGTGACCTAAATTGAGTATTAGTCTCATTCTATTTTTAATTATCCGAGTACATTTTGTTTTAAGTTTCCATTCAAACTGAAATCTTCTGGGAGCATCTGGCTGCTTTGTTTTGCTGGAAAACATCAACACTTTTCATTTCAAAATTTCTTGCTCAAAATGGTTCCAAGCATTTCATTTTGTCTAAATGTTCAGTACTTTTGCTTGATACAGAATCAGAGGCATTTCAGAACATTAATAATTCTCACAAAGAGAAGAAATTTTTTCAACCACTGTGGCATTGTTGAATAGACTAATCAGGTGACTGTAAGTAGCCTAAGGAGAAGTTCGTATAAATCAGTTTGGATTTCTTGGGAAAGAGAAGTTTAAGGGAAGACATTTTCAGTCCAGAAGGAGTAGAATGTGAACTTTTCTCCTGCCTTGTTGACTTTCATTCTTTTTATCCCATCCTCACACTCTGCTGCTTCTGATACTTCTGAATCACAGTGTATTAACATGACAGTCAAAAGGTATTGTGATTCTTCTATCAATCAGTCCTTAGACTAAATACAATCATCTTTCCTTTACAATACAATCATTCCTTTATAGAGATGATTCCTCTCTCTTCTTTGTATTGGCTGTACAGAACAAAAAGTGCTAGGGCTCAGTTCCATATGGACTGCTTCTGAATACTGTTGCACAATATAAAAATGTTATCAATTTTTTTAGAACAGTAGAAAAAGGTTGAATTCTAGAACCTGCATCCCAGCTCATGCTTACAGATACAGCTCTGTTTTTCATTGAAGTTAGAGCATTTTTGTCTATCTTTGCATACATAATACCTGTTATTCTCATAATTAATATTAACAGTGATAGTATTTTATAGTATTAAAATAAAATATTACATTTAAAATCTTGAAATGTAACTATCTTGACAATATTAATGATAAGAAGATTTTTCCATAATTACATCACGTTAAAATTAATTATTCTGGAGATGGGTTTGTAGAAAACACATCGTAGTGATTGGCATCCATCTCAGTGCTAACAATCATCAAAAAGTGTATAGTAGTTCTTCCTTTGCCTTCCAGCTGAGAGCATCATGACCAGCTTGCATGGCATGGCCCCACAGAGATTAATTTCACCCTTAGTGCTGAAGTGTGATCACAGAATGTAAACCTCCAGCAGAAAAAATAAAGATATTTACAGGTGCTGGACTTGCCAGTTGTGTATTTCTACTTATGCTTCTCAGAGAACGATGACATGGATAGTAATGATAAAGTATTGTTGGCCCAGTGTTAGACATTGCGGAAGAAATTCCTGGTACAAGTGCAAAATAACCAAAAGCTGTACTTCTGCTGCAAGACAGAATGCAAATGCATCGACTGTTTTGGAGGGAACAACTCCCTGCGGTGACAGACATAATCCCAAGACCCCTGGAAATTTGGGGTCAGTCTGTGTGCCGTGGTTCTTTCCCCAAACCTGAGTTTCACCCAGTGGCAGCTCAGAGGCTTGCCCGAGAGGCTGTGCTCCCTGACTCAGGGGAAGGCCCTGTTTCTGGGGGTGATAACTGAAAGGCACAACTTCATCAGGGCTTCCTGACAGCCCCTCGAAACCTGTGAAATCCCCCAGGATCCAGCGGAAGGTGCCCTGTCTCCTGCCAGTACGGGCCCATGGGGTTCTGCAAGGCAGTGGAAAGCTGTCTCTGTGACCTCTTAGAGAAGGTGCCAGTGCTGCCTTACTCTCTTTTATTCCCAACACCTCTCTTGCCGAGGAAAAACAATTTAGCGGGGTCACTGCAGTTTTTGCATCCTACATGCTGAAAAGGTGAGATGATATTTATTATTCTGAGTGTTGTGTTTTTCCAGCAGTGTTTATTTTGAATATTGCATTCCTTTCACTGAAGCAGAAAGTGGTTAAGGCTTTCCATAACTTGACTGTGTTTTGACCATAGGTCACCTTATATAGGAGGCTGTTAATGTTACTGGGAATTTACTGAAATAACTGAAAGGTATATGCAAGATTCGGGGTGAAAGAGTCTTCCCAGGCTTCAGCCCATCCATAAAGGGACTGAGTGCAGTAAATAAGAGGGTTATGTGGGACATATTGCTCACTGGTGACTGCTTGTGTGCTTGCTTGTTGGAGACACTTTGCAATAGACAGAAGTCTGCTGGTCATCCATTCCTGTGTGCCCTGCTCTATGGTTGTGACCATTTTGCTTTTTCTACAGCTCTTACTCACCCCCTGTGCTCCTCCCATCCCCACACCCTCTTTCCTCTTCTGTTGCCATTAATTTTGGTTCCTTTCCCCATTCCCCAGGGCTAGGCTGTTGAGTTGTTTTTTAGTAGGTGTTTCTTCACTACAGTGCTCCTGCTGAGCTTAAAGATGACCTTATTTGAGTAAGTGCACATCACAGGGAGTAACCCATATTAGGCTCGTTTAGCAGGGGAAGTTCTCCCCTGCTTTCTCTAGAACCAAGACAGTCTTGCAGACAAAAACTTGCTTGTGCTGTTATTCTGTCACGCCTGTCACAGGAGGACATGAGTGCTTGGAAGCTCTCTGCCCTTAAAGATCAAGAATTCAGATTGAATTTTGTTTGAGAATTGTCAGACTTAATTCCTGTTTGATAGCAACATGGTCTGTATTGGCTCGTACGTGATACTCATTGTGATCTCTTCAAAAGATGCAAAAAAATTACACAGGGAATTATTTTGGGTTTTCTAACTGACTAAGTCCCACTTGAGTATTTCTCTAGCTCAACAATTCTCACAGAAGACTGAAGCTACCTCTCCCTTTCCAGCAAAGGTGTCATACTGACCACAACAGTGAGATCTCAGTAAGACTTAAGTACCCTTACCAAAGACACTGCAGTGCATTTACTGTCATGCTATAAATTTTATCCCGTGTAACTAGATGTAAGTAACGTTTCAAAATCAAGTGGCATACATTTTGTGCTGAAGTCTTCATGGTCTTGTATTAATGCCTTTCCTTCACTACCTAGTTTGTCATTCTCTGCGACAGAGCACCCAATCATTCGCACAGAGATAACTATGGAAAGTGATCAATAGAACTGAAAAGCAAGTTCGGATAGATCAAATACATAGTTCACCAACTTGGAGGATATTCATTTGAAAAGTCAGTGTTCACATGAAATTGCCATGCTAGCAAGGCACCCTGGTTTGTCAGTGTTAGCTAGTCAGTGATAAGCCAACTGATAAAATGTGTGTAGAGGCTTGTATAACACTCATTTCAGACGTCCTGGAAGGCTGGAGCATTCATACAGAATGGGTCTTGCACAATACAGTGGGTTTCCAAACTCAGAATCATTATGGTAGGAGGAAGATCCTTTCAGGAGAGAACTTACTGGTGCGTCTGCTTTTTGTTAACAAAAGCCTCTTAGCCAGCTCAATGACTGAAGTGTCTTGAAGGGGAACTCCTATCTGGCAGAGAGAAAAGGAAAATAAAAATGGGCTGCAGCCTAAGTATGGGGTCAAGGCTAATGGGAACCGCAGAACCACCCCCTTCCCGTAGGCCACAGTGAACCATAAAACGAAAATATCCTGATGGATACAAGATCCAGGGATTTTTCAGTGGAAATAACCACAGAGGCCAGGATGCTGGGTTAGGTGAAGGTGACAGCCTAATGCACAGAAAGGATAATAGATTTGCCTGGCAAGAAAACAAAGTAAACTATACACTAAGGCCTGAAGCACATAACATTTTAATAAGAACATCTTTGATTGCATTTGATAATACTCTGTGTGGATCATCTGAAACATGTCCAAGGAGTATTATAAAGTAGCATGACTTTAAAAGGAAATGCAGGCTTTATGGAACAATATTTCAAAAGTTTTCATCTGAAGCAGATGAAAACTATTCTGAAGTGTGAAGACTCACAATGGGTATTAGAACTATAGTAACCCAGTGTCACATAACCAAGTTAAAGGGCAGCTGCTATGGTGACCCAATTTGTAATTCTTTACAATTTGCTAGAAAAAGTGTTAGTATTGTGTAAGACACATACTGCAAGGGTATGTAGGGTATGTAGGAGCCTCCTGTAGATCAGGACGTCACTGACCTGGACATTATACAAGCATAAGTCAAAAAACTAGTGCCAACCTAATTTAAACACAACAGGTTTAGTACCAGATTTTCACAGAGCATGATTTGGGAGTCCTAGCCTCAAGTGTTCCTGAACTATCCAAACACTGAGGCTGTAGACAATCTCAGAAACCCCCAAACAAATTGAAATATGCTGTCTTAATAATATGAGACATCGTTTCCCACTTGGCTTGTTTTAAATATCTCCAGGACCTCCTTGAACCTAGACAACTCTGGAGTCTGGGAATGCTACATGTAAGATTTATATTGAAGATCATACAGTTGGTCTGCACTTTTAACAAGAGAGATCTCAAAACATCAAACGACTGTTCTAACTACTTTGGTGTAAAATTGCAGCCTGTTTTTACAAAAGTGAGGTATCTAACCTTTGAGCTCTCCATTTTACTGCATATCCTACTTTTATGTGAGAAGTGAAACTAAAATTACATTTATGTGTCAATTTTGAATTAATTATAGTATTACAGCACTGCAGCAAGCAGAGGAATCAATGTTTAATAGGATTTGTATTCATCCAGAGAGGAAGGTGAGCATGCATGAGGAAGGAACCACCTCAGTGCTACATGGTTACAGTAAGAAGATTCATCCAAGGAGGCGGTAGAAGATTTTCCAGAAGGCTCCCTTGGGCCACTGCAAAATGTGTGAGGGAAAAGCAGGGATAATAGGTGTAGTTGTGGGTTTATCTCCCACCCACCTGTTCTCCTTTGTCCACACCTCGCTAGGATTTGGTGAAGACTGTGAGCATGTACGTTGCACAATCTGGAGTGGGAATCCATATGTGTAAAATCTTCAGAGAACCCTTACCTGAAATTCAGAAATGCTGGTGCAGAGTCCTAAATCCTTTTGAAGACCACTGTGATCTTCTTCTGTTGCCCAGGATTGCCTAGTAATGAGCAAGTTTAACAGGCTTTGTGTCAGGAAACCAAACCTTCACCCTGGTCACATGCCATCAGGGACCATATGGATCCACCTAGGGAAATATTATGGGGCATTTCTTACTAGACTGACACCTTCTACGAATGCATGCATGTCAGGAGATTATCTGTCCTCATTTTAGAGGCAGAATGAAAGACACTTCACCATCACAAGCAGAATTTACAGCTCTGTGTTGGTCTTAAACAAACATAGTCTTGTGTATTCCAAGAGCCATTGTATAGACAATGCAGTATAATGTTTCCCAAATGGAAAATGACAGTGCTGAGGGTAGAGGCAGGCACTGAAAATAATTAAGAAAAAAACCCAAAACCAAATACAAAACCAAAAACCAAATTTGTGGTTCCAAGCCCTCTGCTGGTGTAAATTCTTCCTTTACACCAGTGTAGAAATTCAGCCAAGAGCTATAAGATTATTTCATCACTGCTTGGGCTACACTTTGGCTCTTGTGTCCAAGAAAAATATTTTAAGCATGCCTTGAGGAATAATTCAACATATGAACTCGATAAGAACAATTTAGAATTTTGCAGGCTCCATAGGAATGAGTAATATTTTTTTTTCGGTAATAGCAGTTACTGGTATTTTTAATGATCATATTGTGTGTTGTTTGATGGATGCCTCGTTTCAGAGCAAATGCCTGTTTGAACTCATAGAATGATGTCATGGTATAAGTGAGGAGACAAAAACTAGAACTCATGGAAGGAAAACAACAGAAATTTTTTTCTGTTCTAGTTTAGTGAAACTTTTCCCTTTGTGTTTTCCAGTTTATGTGAACAAATTATGGGCCAGAGAAAGTGAGAAGCAGAAAACATCAAGGCTGCAGAAGAGAAGGAAAATGAGCACAAGGACCTTGAAATTGCCTTGTTTATTAACATCTGGCTGAGGACCAGTATAATTTAGCCTCTCTCAGGTCCCTGTCAATTTGGCTATCTACATGCATAGACTTAGATTAGTGTGTTGACATTACCAGTGTAGACATTTCCAGTGCAGGCACTACACACCGATCGGGATTGTGGTTGAGATCATACTTCCCTCTTCCTCTTTAGGCAGGAAGAGATAAGTCTTCACAAAAAAGAGCAATTTCTAATTCTCTGAAATAGCAATATTTTTGGTTTGGAATTCATGAAACTTTGCTCTGCCTTCTTGATGCTTCTGGCTGGAGAGAGTACATCTCTGAACTCTTTTCAGGCAGTCAGCAGTTTACAGATTTGATCTGACATGACTTGCCCAGCATCATACAGGTAGTTTGTGAACAGCCAAAATAGTTGACCTAAAACGGTTGACTTATTTCCTTTTTGCACTGGTGGTTCAAAACAACCTCTTTGGCTCGTGGGAAAGATGTGGGAACCCAGTAGGTTTTCCCATTTTCTTAGGATTTGTGATGCTAAAGACTCATTTGGGTGCCTCATATATGTGTGGTAGTTTGTTAATCTTGGTGTTTGCAAGCAATGTGATAAATTAACCACCCAGGGAAAGGGGGAGAGCCCATCTAACAAAATGCAAGGAAGTGGAACATCTGAGACATTTCAACTAAAAATTGTGGTGCTCCCATGCGATGGACATTACAGAAACACTTTTGTGCCTCACAAGCGAGAAGTAAAGCTACAAAACAAGCTCTGTTGCTGCCCTCTTCTCCTGTGATGTAATTTGACATGACCAATAGAGCCAGACATGCTATGTTAACCTACAGTAAATTTCAAAAAAAATGTGGTTTTCAGTAAAATAAATATGGAAGAGGTTGTGATCTCTCATGCTTGAGAAGTAGCTTTCAGACTTGACATTGGGAGTAGAGATTTCCTAGTGAACACAGACTGGCTTATGTGGTATGATACTTGGCTTTCGGAGTCTGCCCTCAAGTTGCTACCTGTTGATAACGACTGTGCAGTTCAGCTAGCATCTCTTCACATCACACCTCAAACCCCCTATTTAGAACAGCAAACAGAAATTAGGATTTCAGCTATGGTATAGACTTGTAGAGGCCGGTTTTCCAACACATATTAAAGATTAATTTTAAAACCTCCTTGGCCTTAGTAGTCCAGACTACTTAGGATTGATATAAAAGCAGAATTTGGTGTTTGTTAAACTGTTTGCTTTGAGAATCAGAAAGGCAGTGGCTGTAGTTCATGAATATTGCATTGCAAAATTGGTTTCCTGGTGACTTGGACACATCAGATGGTCATCACAGATCCCGTGAGGATTTTAATGTGAGTTGTTCTTGCTACTTGTCCGCTGGTACCTGAGACCTCTCTTCATCCACTGTTAGAACCAGCAGACACTCTGGTGTGGAAGCAGAGGTAACGTACAAGTGACATAGCGATAACTTTTGTAAAGCAAAACACAGGACTTCACATGAGGTCAATATTCTGAGTTGCAAGTCCTGCTGCTGGAGTGATCAGTAACTGTATGCTGTGGCATAACTTGATATGGCAAATTAGGGTAATATAAGGTGTTTTAGAAAGGAGACACCATCTGGTTCAGCATGCCAAGTCTGGCTTGTAGTAGTCCCAGCTCCCTGCTTTTTCATCAAGGTCCTGAATTCCCATCTTCAGAAACAAATCTAAATGTCCAATGAATTCATTAAAATACACTGTTAAAGTTGTCTTTCCTTTCAATTTACCACAATATACTTCCCTTTCTTTTCACTTAGATTGTAATTCATTAACACTACATTTTTTCCCGTTTTAAAGTAAAATAAATATTTTAAGGGATATACTTATTTTCTTCATTCATACACACTTCATCCTGTGCAGCAAAGAGCTGTAATCCATTGCTTGCAGTACTGCAGATTTCTACTCAGTTGACTTTCGCTCTGTCCCTCTGATAGGGGACATTTCTTTTAATCAGAGATGTGAATCATGTCACCTTCTTCATAGCACTCATCTGATCTTACCTCCGGGGCACTTCATTTTCCTTTCTTGGAAGAGTAAGTGCTCTGTAATGCAGTAACTGCTACAGTTTATTAATTATCCTGTAGATTTGGCTGACCCGATATGATACTGTGTTGTATAAAACACAACAGTAGTTACAGTTCTATATCCTTTCAACTTAGCATTTGAAAAGATCTCTGAAATTGTGAGATACATTAGGTCATTCATATATTTTAATTCCATGTGGTATCTCTCCTTCATTCCACCCTTTTGGCAGAACCGTGTATAGCCCTCCATAAGCATTGCTGAGAAGTTTGGTAAGAACTGCATATTGGAATGCATGGCCCATCTGCATAGGAACATAGGGATAGCTTCTATAAAGACCCCTCTATTCCAGGATCCTGTCACTGTGAGGAACCAGTGCCTACCAAATGGTATGGAAGCAGGTTAAACATATAATAATATTTCCCTCATGTACTCTCTTAGCCTCCAGCACTCTGCAGCTCAGGCGCTTCCTGGGCCAGACATGCTATCTTTGCGTTTGATAGCCCTTGTCAGATTTTATCCTCCATGGATGTGTATAATCACTTTTTGATCCCAGGTAAGCCTTGGGGGCTGGCAGTATCTTGTGACAATGGTTTCGTAGAGACTAATGAGAAGAATCTTATCTCCAGCAACACACAGTTGATGCACGGTATTGAACTGATGTTGCACAGCTGAAGAGAGAATTTACAGTGTAATAAATGTTATTTTAGGCATTGTTACGGTTTTCTGACGAGACCACTGGTAGAATTAATTAAGAACTTTAGATATAAGCCCATTTTTAGTAGAGATGAACTAAAACAGCGTTAAAAGCAAAAATAAAGGATACATCTTTAGCTATTGGCAAATAATCTGCTTTATTTCATAATTCAGTAAACCTCATGTGCTGGAGTAGTATGGCTTGTTATGACAGTGAAAATAATGTACTGCTTTTCTGCAAGTGGACGTGGCAGGACTGATGGCATTTTAAGAGGAGACATTGTCTTTATCTGCAAGGCAAGGGCACGGAAGAAATGAAAATAACAGTTACTGATTTTTTTTTTTCTTGTGCTGAGGGAAACAGTTGACAGCATTTTATGAGGGGGAAAGAGCAGATGTTCACCAAGAGAGGAGAGGTTTTCAGTTTTAGCAATAAGACGTGATAATTTTTGCAGAGAACATTTCTTTGCAGTTATATCATCCTGAAATGGGGAAACAAGTCGGAAGACCAAAGCATAAATAGCAAAAACTACTCTGAAGTGCCGCAATCGCGCAAGTATACAGGATCCTTTTTTAGGAGAGAGTGAACAAATTAATCAGAAGGTATAGCACGTTTCCAGCTCGACAAACTAAAGTCCAGTTGGGTTAAAGAGACTGAGTATACATTTGCCACATGACAGTTAATTTAAACATATGCTGAACTGTGTTCCTGCTTTTAAGACTACCATCCTGAACTGCAGGTGGTCTGAGATCAGCAGGGCTCTGGAGAGATGCAGCAGTCAAGCCAGACAGGGCACTGGGCAGGATCACAGCTGAAACCCATGGGTTAGTCATTCAGGCTCATTGGGCTCACAAAGTAGAAAGATTACTTTTATCCTGTTGGCAGAAAAAGCATCACTAGTCTTTGGAGAATATACAAAGCGCAGTCACACATTACTGCAATGTCACTCTGTGGGAATCGTGGGAACCTGGGAACGCGGAACGTAAATGAGGAACTCTGTTTTCCAAGGCTACGCAATTGGTTGCTGTGCTTTTAACTGCATGAATTCAAAGTAATCAACTACTTAAAGCCAGAAATTTTTTTTAAAAAAAAGGAAAAGAAAAAAAAAGGGAAAGAGTTATGTAATATACAATGCCTCCAAAAGTCGGGGGTTGGATTTGATGTCCTCTCCAGGAGTGCTGGAGCTGCTCCAAATACAGCGACTAGCATTTAGCAGGAAGAGAGATTGTTCTGTGTCCCAGCTCGTCCCTGTCCTGTCATTTGGGCAGCCCCTGCAGCGCCCTTCGACACGGCTCTGGAGCCATGAAGCCGTCTTCCGCACTCCCAGCATCCCCAGTGCTGCTCCAGTAAGGCGGGGTTACAGCTGGCATGCATTGCAAAAGTGCAGCCAGTCCATTCAGCCTCCTTCTTCATGCTACAAATGAATAAGGCACAAACCTCATGTGAATTGATCAAGTGGTGATCTTAGCAATGTTATTTCTTGTGCCTTTGACAGCCCGTGGCTTGTGTCTCACCTGTGCAGCCTCACATACAGCCTGTTTCGTCCGTACCTCTGTAGGTTGGCTTCCCCCGGCTTCACCTGCGGCCTCCTGTTCCCAGCAGGACCACAGGGCTTCATTTGCTCGTTCTTCGTAAGAGGGGGTACCCATTTGCTTACAAACATGAGGCAGCACAGCTTTGAGTTCCCATGGCAGCTGGACAGTAAAAGTTGAAACAGCGGCCAGGGCAGGGTATTGACAAATGCATTTTAAATTTGCATAGGCAGACTGCAGTGATTGCCTGCCTTCAGCTTGATGACGATCAGCTGAGGGCTCCTCTCTGATGAAGTAATATTAATGTGCAAGAAAGCTGGGTTTACACTGGATGCATGGATGGATGGATGGATGGATGTGTGCAGACCCTTGGGCAACCAAAGTAATCTTCCACAGAATTTAATACTACGGGCTTGATTTCCTTCCTAAAATGGAAATTTCTGCATTAGACAACCCTCACTGTTTCTTAGTGCCTGTGAAGTGGGATGCAGAACGTATGAAACCAGAAAGCTAACAAACTTTAACAAATTCTAGAATTAGATGCTCGCTTCAAGGCTAAGACATGGTGTTTCTACAGCAGTCCTTGAAGCTTGATGTTTGCAAATAGGTGAAAACAATGTTCAAGGTCAGCTTATCTGGCACCTTTCAAAGTGCTAAATTAATTTTAAAAGATGAGTGCTGAAACTGATGACAAGTTGGATGACATTGTATTGTTGGAAGTGCAATATTTCATAAATGGAAAAAATGTGTCCGTTTCCTCTTGGAAGTGCTTATATGAAGAACATAATAGTTCGCTGATCTGGCATGGCGGCCTCCTCCCTGTGCATAGTTTGCACATTGCAGAAGCTGACTCACCAGGCTTTCTGGTTTAGATTCTAGCCCAATATTGCTAGTAAAATCAACTAGTGAACATAACACGAGGCTACGACTGGGCTAGGAAGTGCTTGCTTACATAAACCAACATTTGGAAGCAAGTACTTAAGTACCAGAAAGGATCTGTACAAGTGCAATTCTTAATAAAAATGAAACATCATAATGCAGCTGCTATCAGATAACATCAAGAAAATACATCCTGATTTATAGCCATAAAATGGTCATTTTTGCATCATTTTTACAGCCATGCTAGGGATTTTAAAGTGATAGCATATCAAGTTAAAACTGTGATGATTTTAAACCTGTCGTAACCATAGCTAGACTTAATATAAAGGTGTTATTTACCTGCAACTGTAGTCTGCTTAGCACACAACCATATTAAAATTATGTGTATCAAGCAGCACTGAATTACAGGATGCATAGCAGGGACTTGATCCTGCAGAATGCTGATGATACCTGAGAGCTGTGTAATACTTGGGTTTCTTCTTAAAGCATATGCAGAAGGCATCTCTTTGAAGCACTCACCACCTTTAAACTTCAGTCAATGTAGTCATTTCTTCATTGGTCCTTGTTGGAAAACACCCCTTAGCCTTGCTGAGAGTTTGACAACAACAGGCGAAAAGGCACTTAACCTCTCTTCACTGCTATTGTGGCACAACTGTGGGTGCTTGGACTCAACAGTTCAATGAAGACTGAAAGAAGCTCACAATTGGCTGGCAATTTGTTTCAGGCATCCTGCAAACGGTGGTGTCAGGTCCCAGGCTTCCGTTCAGCAAAGCTCAGAAGTGTGTGCCTCATTTTAAGCATGTACCTAACGCAGCTCTTAATGCTTTTATGAGTAAGTGTTGACTCAGTAACCACTGATCGTTAATAGAGAAGGAAATATGCATTTAGAAAAAGTGCTTTTGTCCAGGCCCTGACCTGTGCTTTTGATGTGGCTGAACTGAAATCTGAGTTGAAACTGAAGGTGCTCCTGGACCACGGCTAGATGTGCGGCCTGCCACAGGTAATGGTCAGTGTTGCACAGGTATCCTGTTTTCGTTGCAAAGCCATCTGGCAAGAAGAGAACCCCTTATAATGCTTTTATTGATACTTTGCAAAGCATTACGTGTTATCTTCATGAAGACAGTGAGGTATTGGAAGTAACTTTACCTAAAATGATTTATATTGGCAGTGACAGAGATGGAGAGACCTCAGGACTTCTCAGTCCTGGGCAAGTACTCTGCCTTCAGGGACAGAAATGGACACAGCTCCAGGCAAAATCGTATGGGAAGAACACCAGAGAGCCCTGTAGCTCATGCTTATCTGTAAATTGAATTCTTGGTGTCAATACTGATAAGTCCGTCTTGCTACGACTGCAAAGAGAGACAGCTAGGTCTGTGATGTTACAGATCAGTTCACTGCAGAGCCATCATTTGGTGGCAATTTACCGTCATAACTCTAGAGACATGTCATTCGTTTTACTGAATGGCATTGGAAACTCAGCACAGAGTTCTACCACAAATACACTGCAGCTCTGTAGCAAGGAACCATAGTAAAAGAAGATTTGAGAGGTCGTGTGTTTTGTTGTTTATTTTTTTTAATTACTTTTTCAAAATCTCTTGATGTAAGATGTGACAAATAAGAAAAAAATAGAGACATTTTATTGTTTATAGCTTTCATTAATTTTTAAGGAATGAGTAAAAGAAATTGCTGAAAAGAACCAGTAGCAGAGTCTATATGATGAGCAGATCTAAGAGCCATTTTAATATTTGATGAGACCAAAAGCTTCTCGTCACTAACCATCTTTTAACAGCACTTGCCCTTTGGGTGTGCGTGGCTCCATGTTTCTAAGGAACTACCTTTTCTGACTTTCTAATGAAATACCTCTCAAGATGGCAGTAAAAGTGTTGGTTTGGAGCTATTTGGTTGCCATTCCAGTTCGGGTTATGATATGGTGGGAAACGGAAGCTTTCTTTGCATGTCAGCGTGTTCGTGTGTTAGTTCAAACTCTCCATCCTTCTGAGTGACTTCTCAGCCAAAGGTGATTAAAAATATGGTGCCTGGAGTCTTACAGCCAGTCTGCCTGCCGGAGTGGTAAACTGTAACTCAGAGATTAATGACCTGAACTTAGAAAAGCACTCAAAAATGCGTCTCCGTTCTCTGTCGATGGGATGCTCAAGTGTGTGTTAATAAGTTAGGTGGAAAGCCACAGGAGCTGGGACCCAGCTCTGAAACCTGCACGCAGCAACCTGCAGTGAGTCAGAAGTAAATCCACAGTCTAGCCAGGAAACAGAGTTGGGAGCCCTGCCTTTCATTCAGCATCCCAACAAAAAGTACTCCTCCATCCCTCGCGTGGCATCTCGTGTAGGGGGAGGAGAAGAAAAGAGGAGTGATAGACCAAGTCTATTAAAGTTTTAGCATGCCTTTCTGGTTTTGTGCAGTAAATAGCAAGCACTGACTTGTGGCAATGCACGGAGCGGGGCTGAGCTCTCACAGCCGTAGCTGTGTTTTTTGTGCACTGCCCTGATGCTGAATTACTGAAAACTAGCTGGAAATGGATGTTCTGTGTGATTTAGAAATAATGTGAACCCTGACTGAACTTCTAGTGGATTTTTCTTCCATTTGCTGTTTCAACATGAGAACAAGGAGGGTATTATTTGTAACAACAAATGTAAAGTCCCACGAGGAGAAATGATATTTTGAATTGACAGAATCTTGAAAGTGAAAATGTGGTTTCGTAACTAAATACATATTCAGACAGGAAAATGAAAGTTAATAAAAAATTAGATGTCCTTGAAAAAGCTTGCCTTTTTTTTTTTTTTTTAAGAACTTCCTTGGAAATATTTACAGCTGTCTTGATGCAGTATATATCTATATCACAGTATCTCTTCAGTTACACTATTTTAAGAGTACTTGAGTGGATTTCTATTTTGATATGATCCAGTCAGAAAGGGACATGTCAGGAACAATAAATTGTTTAGAAACTGGAAATATGAGATTTTTTTAAAAGCAAATTAAGGTTAGGCAACCTAATTTTAAGGAATTGTAGGATGCTGGGGAAAAAGAAAAACGTTCTAGGAGACTTTCAGAAAGGTATTCATTCAGTGAAAGTTCCCATTCAATTTAACTTTATTTGGGGTAGGAGTCAGTGTTTTACAAATTGTTTACTGTCAAGGGAATATATCCAAATAACTCAAATTATTTTAAAAGCTGTGTAGGACTGAGTAGTTAATGTGGAACAAAATCGTTTGATGCAATAACTTTAGTAATTATCAATAGAAAATAGCATTGCTTTAATTCACTCAAAATTAGGATATTATACCATACAGATCCTGATCCTACCATGTCATGTAGTCAGACGACTATGTCTTCATGGATTTTGGTTGATACGGCTGAGTTTCTAGGAGAATCATCAGTGCAGATTCCATTTCACGAATATTTTTTAGTTTTCCGCATGTTAAAATGTAGAGTAAAACTGGCCTAAATTAAAGACAGTTGGTAGGCTAAATTAATTAATAATGTTGAAGATCTTCCTTGTTCCTTGGGTAGGGTGTACCAAGCAAAGATGAGTTTGCACTTGAAAAACCATGTATTTAGAGATTCTGTTGAGAAACCTGTCATGGTAGTGATTGTTTTTGGGAGGAGAGGAGTTTGGACCATGAATCTCTAGTCCTTAAAAGCTCTTCAAAGTGAGTGGTATCAGATGGGAAAAAAAGAAACCACACATTCTCCTTATTTAATACCTTGATGCTCTTCCTCATGACGGTCTGGAGGAATTATTTCTGACTCTTTCATTTGTTTTTCTCAGGTTGGGGGTCACACTATGCTGCCCATTCGTTGGATGCCTCCAGAGAGTATCATGTACAGGAAGTTCACCACAGAAAGTGATGTCTGGAGCCTGGGCGTTGTGTTATGGGAAATCTTTACCTATGGCAAGCAACCGTGGTATCAGCTCTCAAACAATGAGGTGTGTGTAATATGTTGGCTGTTGGTAGCTTCTCTAGACAAGTGGCAATAAGAAATTTGTTTAATAAAGGTAAAACCCCTGATACCAGGTATTTATAGTTGTGGTTGAATTTCTTCCTTTTCACTCCTTTATCACCAGGGTGGATGGAAGTTGTCCAAGCAGAACTACACCAGTTGGAATTTCACTTTTTCGTTTGTGTGGTCTGTTCTGGCTATTGAGAAAGACCATGGGGCAGTGAAAAGGAGCTTAACTATCTCCTGAACAGGCTTTCGGTGATTTCAATTCCATATCATACATGTTGTTGTTGCACAGTGACTGCCCAAAACCATTATTGAATTATTGAAGTAATTCAAGTAATATGGAGATCTCTTGATTTCCAGGCAGTCACAAGTAACCGCTTTCCAGAGATAAGCCACAGTGATACTCATAAATTTAAGGAAGGAGGGAAGGAGGAAGGGAGGGAGGGAAGAAAAGAGACAGAGGCATTGATGCTCTGTGTAAGCAAGGTGAAAACTTAGCCTCCTTCTGAGATGACGTGAGGTTGATAGATGGGTAGAGAGAGAAGGTGTGGAATTACTTCCTGGCTGTCATTCCCTCATGAGTGGAAGGGGCAACGTGGATGAACTTAGTATCAGTGAATGTATTGCCCCTCGATAACTTGTTTTACAGTGTTTTTCCCAGATCACATCCTGCTGCTCGTAAGTGTACCTAGAAACGCAGCCCTTGGCAGAGTTGGCTGGGTGACTGCCACCCATGAGGCTGCTGTGGTGGTTAGCAGTGAACTCCTCCATGGATGGCCCTCGCGTAGTTGTCTCAGCTGTGCTGATCCTTTCTTTGTGATTTCTCGTAGGTGATTGAGTGCATTACTCAGGGCCGAGTCCTGCAGAGACCTCGCACGTGCCCCAAGGAAGTGTATGACTTGATGCTGGGCTGTTGGCAACGGGAGCCTCACATGAGGCTCAACATCAAAGAAATCCATTCCCTCCTCCAGAACTTGGCCAAGGCGTCTCCAGTCTACTTGGATATTTTAGGCTAAAGTCTCCTAGAATTTCTTCTTATGGGCTGCAGGAATCAATGTGTTCAACTGCCGCTGAACTCCATTAAAATGTGTTCTTAACTTTGACAGTATTAATGACAAAGTTGCGGAGAAGCTTTCAAAGGGCAAGCAATGTGCACTTCTCCATCTGTAGACAAAGTATTGACGTTTTAGGCATTACTGAGACGTATCTCCTCTCTCTCTCTCTTTCAGTTTCTGTCATTTTTTTCTTCTCTCCTGTCTTTCTAATCAACTTGGCTTCTGCATTATTGTAACTCTGCATAGACAAAGGCCTTAAAAACATGATCTGTTATATCAGCAGACTCTTCAGTTTGCCCACCACAACTAACAATGCCTTGTTGTATTCATGCCTTTGATGTGGATGAAAAAAAGGGAAAAATATATGACTCGAACTTTGTGATTTCAGCAGTACAGCTACTGGGAGTTTCTATGGATTCACCTCAATTTTTTTGCTTCGGCATGTGGGTGGAAGAAGAAGACTGGTGTTCTCTACATGAAGCATATTCCTTGCAGAGATAAAGCCAGATGGAAAGAGGACAGTCTTGTGTGATGCACTATCTGGAGGAACGAGGGGATCAGATGGCATCCAACCCCACAAAGAAACACTGAAATGATTTGATGGAAGGCAAGATGGGGTTTGACACTTTGCATGAAGAGTCTTTCTGAGGACTAAAGGGATTGTTCAAGGAGGTGCTTTGCCAGCACCTTTCGTTGCCAGATACAAGTAAAAGGGAAAAAGATGCTGCCTGCACTGCACATAATTATGTTTCTACATGATAAACTAAACACATGCCCTTCTTTTGTCTTCTGGTAGGATACTGTCATGCCACTGGTATAAAAATGTTCTCCAGCTAGTCTTTTTTAATGAAGGCTGAAGCTAGGCTTATTCATGTACAGTATTAATTTCAGGATCATGTGTTGAAACTAAGGATTTTGATAAGATTGGACAAGCTATATATGCTGGGGCAGGTGGGTCTTATACTGTGCTTGTCCAGCAGCATATTCCTTCTTTCCTCAATCCTTTTTCTCTCTTTTTTTTTTTTCAACCGTGCAAACAAAACTCTGCATGGTCTTTGTCAATTAATGCCCTTTGTGCAGAAACTATCACTCATCTTGTAGTACACCCTAGTAGGCATAGCAAACTCATAACGATGTAACTTATATTTCATTAGAAGGGGCTAATGGAGGACATTAGCCATGTTAAAATGCCTTTACAATGTTACAGATACAATACGCTGATATAACATGAATAATCTAAGGCACGGTTACGTTTGAGCCGTGCTAGGGGATAGAAATCTCTAGAGGAAACTAATTACTCTGAGGTTATGGCTTACTTTTAAGAGTGCAGAGACCCTGAGCTCAGCACCATATTTGTATTGATACTAGTGTTGTCGTTACCAACATCCACTCTTTCTTAAATAATTTCTTTTTGGTTGGATTGGCATTGTATGTGTACAACATTTGCATGGCCACTGTGTTGATGACAGCTGCATGGGCATACATGTTATTTTTCAAACCAGATGTTGATGATTTCAAATTTAGAGTTAGGATTATTTTTAATATGAATTCTTACAAATGAAAACCTACCTTACCTATTCCTCAAGACTTTTGCCTCCCTCTGTGAGGGGGCGTTACTGCAAAAAAAAAAAAAAAAAA
>VWYH01005706.1:380994-420138 GCA_013399365.1 Pampusana beccarii
TCAATGTCATTGAAAAGGCAGCATTGCAAATAAACATGACAGTGTAACTATAAAGCCATACTCAGTATTCCTTTAATAAACTAGATGTTATTTCTTAACTGCTACTGAACTGGAAACATACAAAAAGCCAGAGGAAGATTCCTACAAAATGGGCCTTAAGATTTTATCTAGACTGTCTTGGAAGTTCACACAGAAGGCTAGATAAAGACTGAGCATCCAGTGAAACCCATTCTCTTGAGAATCTGAATGTTGTGTTTTAAAGGAATTTGAAATTGATTTTCAAAGTAACAGTGGTGGAAAAGAAGCATGTCAGAGTCCGCTCTCACTGTGCAGTAGGAGGAGGCTGCAGGTGGCTGGAGGGGGGTGCGAAGTTTCTACCTGCTGTATTCTGTCTTAGTTTCTTATGAGCTGAAGAAAAAGGCATCTGAGATGCTTCTTCTATTGGAAAGCAGGCTCCAGCCTGAAACCAAACAGGTGGGTTTTGCAAGCACTGAAAGAATGTATACCAAAAATAACCACAAAACCCTGAAAATGTACTTAGTGGCTTCTTCTTTTTGATTTACTAATGAGACTATTTAGAGTCACTTCAGAGAATAAATAGAGCTACAATGCATTGTGCAATAACATAGCAGTATGTTAAACTCCTAAAGGACCAAATGCGCTACAGAGCCACTGGTATGGATAACCTTGACCTATATCATTAATGTTCTTGATAGTGCATAAAATGTATAATCACAGTAGACAAGCTATAAACTGTAGCTATACGTAGTTTGTGTTCATGAGAAGGTGGGTAAGTGTAGCAGAATGAGCAGAGAAGAGGAAGAAATATATTCAAATCACAATGAAGGGTGAGTATATGTGCATATTCATCATGCTTGCACTGTCAGCTAAATTGTGTACACTGAGTAAATGTGACAATCAGGCTCATTTAAAAAGTATTTCTGGACTGTGCTATGAACTGATCATATATATAATATATATTATATATGTGTAGTTGCATATAGCATATATATACACACATAGCATATACATGTATGCCTATGTCTGTTGTATTTTATTTATATAGTGCAGACATGCATGCACATTATGTATGGGCTGTGTGTATATGTACAAATTTACATACACCTACATTATTACAATTATTAGACTGCTATTAATAAATTGATAAAGTCTGCTGAGCAACCAAAATATTTTTTTTCTTTTGATATTTCTTTTTCTGTGTTTGTAAGATTCAAATTTTTAGCTGGTGTGCAGCAGAGGCAGTGCTAGAATGCCAGAGATATAGCAACACGCACTTTTTTTTTCCCCAGATGATTGCATAAAAACATTTCTTCCATTCCCATCTCACTTGTTGATTTCTCACGATGAAATGAACAGACAAGCTTCAAAGCTCAGAAAACAGAATTTGTTTTACTGTCGTTTNTTCTGTTTTCTCTTTTTGTTATTTCTTATTGATATGAGCCAGATCAAAAGTCCTTAATCTTTGTGTTGGGGATATTTTATTTAATAAATTAAGCATTTTATTTTTATAAGTGTTCCCATAGCACATTTAATATATAATTTGCTTGCATATATTATTTATTGAGGCACTTTAGGTTTTTCCTTCAGAAGCTTTTAGAGCTAGCTCATAAAGATTCTGAACATTTTCAAAAGAAAACAGTTCACTGGACAGCGATGAAGTTTTACCCTTCTCAATGTCATTGAAAAGGCAGCATTGCAAATAAACATGACAGTGTAACTATAAAGCCATACTCAGTATTCCTTTAATAAACTAGATGTTATTTCTTAACTGCTACTGAACTGGAAACATACAAAAAGCCAGAGGAAGATTCCTACAAAATGGGCCTTAAGATTTTATCTAGACTGTCTTGGAAGTTCACACAGAAGGCTAGATAAAGACTGAGCATCCAGTGAAACCCATTCTCTTGAGAATCTGAATGTTGTGTTTTAAAGGAATTTGAAATTGATTTTCAAAGTAACAGTGGTGGAAAAGAAGCATGTCAGAGTCCGCTCTCACTGTGCAGTAGGAGGAGGCTGCAGGTGGCTGGAGGGGGGTGCGAAGTTTCTACCTGCTGTATTCTGTCTTAGTTTCTTATGAGCTGAAGAAAAAGGCATCTGAGATGCTTCTTCTATTGGAAAGCAGGCTCCAGCCTGAAACCAAACAGGTGGGTTTTGCAAGCACTGAAAGAATGTATACCAAAAATAACCACAAAACCCTGAAAATGTACTTAGTGGCTTCTTCTTTTTGATTTACTAATGAGACTATTTAGAGTCACTTCAGAGAATAAATAGAGCTACAATGCATTGTGCAATAACATAGCAGTATGTTAAACTCCTAAAGGACCAAATGCGCTACAGAGCCACTGGTATGGATAACCTTGACCTATATCATTAATGTTCTTGATAGTGCATAAAATGTATAATCACAGTAGACAAGCTATAAACTGTAGCTATACGTAGTTTGTGTTCATGAGAAGGTGGGTAAGTGTAGCAGAATGAGCAGAGAAGAGGAAGAAATATATTCAAATCACAATGAAGGGTGAGTATATGTGCATATTCATCATGCTTGCACTGTCAGCTAAATTGTGTACACTGAGTAAATGTGACAATCAGGCTCATTTAAAAAGTATTTCTGGACTGTGCTATGAACTGATCATATATATAATATATATTATATATGTGTAGTTGCATATAGCATATATATACACACATAGCATATACATGTATGCCTATGTCTGTTGTATTTTATTTATATAGTGCAGACATGCATGCACATTATGTATGGGCTGTGTGTATATGTACAAATTTACATACACCTACATTATTACAATTATTAGACTGCTATTAATAAATTGATAAAGTCTGCTGAGCAACCAAAATATTTTTTTTCTTTTGATATTTCTTTTTCTGTGTTTGTAAGATTCAAATTTTTAGCTGGTGTGCAGCAGAGGCAGTGCTAGAATGCCAGAGATATAGCAACACGCACTTTTTTTTTCCCCAGATGATTGCATAAAAACATTTCTTCCATTCCCATCTCACTTGTTGATTTCTCACGATGAAATGAACAGACAAGCTTCAAAGCTCAGAAAACAGAATTTGTTTTACTGTCGTTTCTGGGTTTGTGCTATCATTGTTTTATTGTCCTGGAATAACAGTGCAGCTCTATTAGCATTTTATACTCGTCTGCAGTAAGGAAATAATTCCAAGAATGAGCTGGACTATTCAGACTGCAACATGACTTGTAGGACATTGAGAATGCCAAAATTCAGCAGTAATAATAGCAGCATTCACCACGCGCTGTCCTTCACTCTCAATAGATCTGCAAAGCTCAGAACTGGCTGTGGAGAACAGATACTTGTAAAGCAACAGCACCCAATGATGCATGATGGAGTGTGTCCATTTTAGAAGAACTTCATTTCATTTTGATTTGTAGAACGATGTATCTATTGTCTGGAGTTTAGTAAGAAACTGCGTACAAATTTTCTTTATTCCTTTCTTGGTTTTCATTTCTCACTTTCTTTTATGGTTTTTTTTCCTTCTTTTCCTTTCTCTCTTTCTTTCTATTTTTCTTTCTTCCTTTCCCTCTCTCCCTCTCTTTTTGTACCCTTCCCCACCTTTCTGAGAGATTGTTCTTGTAGTGGTTGATGTAGACTTTTACAAAACACTTTTAAAAGAAATTCAATAACCCAATAAAATGATCAGGTCACTGAATGACTGAGATACAATGCATCTGTGTTGGAACAAGTCTGTGTCTGGGTTGTTGCAGCCTGTGACTGAATTTCAAATACTGCTTAAAAATGTGAGGGGAGTGGGAAGGGGCTGGGGAACAGACTGGGTTTTCTAATCAAATTTGAAGGTTTTGATAGCACAAGAAGTTGTATTTTCTTGTTATGAGGGCTGGGATGAACCACTGCTGCTTTGAATCAAGAGGTCCTTTAGAGCCTTAGTTAAAACACCTTTATTTGGGTGGGGTGGGGAGTATGCTACATTCATCATAAATATGAAGCAAAAAAAAAAAAAAAAGTCTACATGTTGCAGGGAAAACACTGTGAATTTCACAATAGCAACCAAGTGACTATTTTGCCATCTTTTAAACATAAGTCTCAGGAGAAGAAATGGGAAATGTTGGGTGTGTTATTTTACCGTCTATGCATTCTAGACCAAGTCTGTGGGGATTTTTTGTTTGCTTGTAGAAGGTTCTGAGTGATGACTGGCTGGTATTTTATAAACACTGAATACTTTGGGCAAGGATAATAGAAGCTGCTAGTAGTGAGGCCATTTGGTTGGAATATGTGAGAAAACAGAGGTCAAATCAAATCTTTCCACAGGCCTATAGCTTGCAGCTTATATGTATCTTTCTGTAACTTAAAGAAAAGCAGCTAAGAATGTTTTATATACAACTAATTTAATTCAACATTGATGTTTAATTGAATCACCCATAGAGAGAGAATCAATTAATTATGAAATATTTGTCCCAGCCCTGCTCTCCACCTATACTTTATGTATATATATATATTTCTAGATATCGCTCTCTTTGTCACTTAAGATAAAGAGGATGATATCTATATATAAATATAAATCTCTATATTGTCACCAAACTGTGACCTGGTGTGTAGAGCTATCTTTCTCCTTCTTTTTTTCTTTTTATTTTCTTTTTTTTTTTTTTTTTTTTTTTTTTTTTTTTTTTGTTTTTATAGTTATTTTTTTTTTTTTTTTTTTTTTTTTTTTTTTTTTTTTTTTTTTTTCTTTTTTTTAATGTGATGTCTCCGTGGAAATATTTAGTGGTTCTTGTTTTGCAGTTTGTTACTAGTCATTGCTTTAAAACTTTCATTGCATCTTGGCTGATTTCAAAGTGATGCCTAGGTATCAGTGTTAAAAGTTTTGTTTGTGAATCATGTGACCAGCTTCTCTTGACATGACATGGAAAGTCTCTTGTATTACAGTGTATTTAATAAAAATGATGTCTTACAATAAACAATGTCATCCAAAAGAAAGATAAAATGACTACTTTAAAAAACCTAAAAATGTTGTGACTGTTGTGTGCTATTTTCTTTTGTTAGAATGCCTTTGTTTACCTCCGTCCCTTTTGAAGAGGATGAAATTAAGAAACAATTTGGTGTGCCTACGAACGTGACATGTTTGCACTCTAAAACCCTGAATAAAAAACAAGTTGCTGAACTCATAGTTGAAAGGGCAGACCAAAATTAATAAGGAAAAGGAATACTCAGTCTGAATGTGATGACAGACTCTTTTTTATTCTTCATTTTTCTATTTGAATGCTTGTTCATTTGGGGTGCTGGCTTAGTGAATACCTGTTTATCTACCAGCAGAAACCAGTCTTCATATATTTTCTGGCTTTTTACTGGAAGTGTCTCAAACCACAGCCCCTTTAAAAATGTAGTTTCTTGGGTTTAACTTATGTTGGTCTAGAATTAATATATCATGAACAAATATGGCATGAAATCCAAGTCATTGAAGAACATAATTAAGATTCAGAACGCAGAGTGCTTAGACATCCAAAGGAGGTTCGGCAGCTTGATTAAAGTTCTCTCCACAAGCTATTGATCTAAACCAAGCCCTTCATGGCTGGAGTAAAACAGTGTGAGAGCCCCTTTATGGCTGTATCTGCTTCACGCTGCCAGACCTCCCTGAGATTAGATGAGCTGGCTACAAGCGTTCAAGAGCATTCAAAGGAAAATGCGTTCATCCAGTGGCTTTGAACAGCCCTATCTGCTTTTGTGGTAGAAGCCGATGCCTTCCAGACTCAGTGGGTTGCGTTGCCATCCCGAAATGAAACACCTCGCTGCAGACAACCGCGATGAAGTGTGTCTGGCAGCAGCAAGAGCTGCAGGAACTCCCAGCGCCGAGGGCACCTGAGCATCACCCTGCAGTCCCAGCGGCTCCCTTTCCCCAGGGACTGCTGAGGCCAGGGACGTGTAGCAGCAGCAGGACGGGACATTCCTGCTCCTCATGGCTACTCTACAAACACGAAGCCAGGTGAGGCAGCAGAGCCCGTGCACGGCCTCAGCAGTACACTTGGTGTTTTTGCAGCCTCTCCTGTGCAGCCCAGCCCCCCCAAGATGACAGCTGGAGCTTTCTCTCCCCAGCAGATCTCCTGCCTACCCAGGGTGTCCATAGCTCCTTCCCAGCTCATCCCAGCCTCCCCAGATGGGCCCTTGTGCAGGCAGGAGGTGTTAGGATATTGATACTCTTCCTCGTCTGTGGCTGAAGAAGGAAGAGTTTTGTATGTTTTCCAGCACGCACCATGTTGGAGAGCAGAGGCTTAATTTAGAAGTAATGACCAGTGCTATTTTTATTGCCTGCTGTTCACTGCAACTGTAAGAGCAAAGGTATTAGTTCAGGCTGCACAAGGGACTTGCAGAATACCCTTTGATGAGACTGGTGATTATCCTCACGCTCCAAAACGTGTCAGATTTGGTAGCATGTTTAGGGCCACTGGTTTCTGCCACAAGGTGCACAACCAGTCAAGCACCCTCCTGTTTACTGCTCAATGACAGCCTTGCACAGCCTCGCAGTAGCCAAAGACCCATGTCTTGTGCCCTGCCTTCTGCGTCAAACCCACAGAGAGTTGTGAAATATCCAACAGTCCAGGAGGGGATGTGCAACACAAGTACTGTGCCTGTTTCTGCTCAGGATCAACAAATGTTCACAATTGATTTCATGATGAAGTAGTCTTTGTGCTAAATGCTTCATATAACTGGAAAATCAATCATCTTGATCACTGTTTTATTTTAAAAGTGATTCACAGTGCATCTTGATTACTCCCGTTAGTATTTTTTAATGGCTATAATAATTTATTTTTAAACCAGTGAGAAAGTCTATGTTACGAAGAAGAATTATGTCCCTAGAAAGGACAAAAAAACCCTTGGATGTCATTAGGACAGAGTCAGGCAGATTCTACTAAACCTGCTCACAGGTTACCTTCCTAAAGCAGCTTATTAATATTTACCATAACTCTTAGGTTCTAACAGGCAAGACTCCATGCAAGAAAGAAAAATATTTGAAGTAATCACCTGAGGAATCACTCAACTCATTTCTCTACTAAGAACCCTGTGCCTTGAGTTCTTGAGGATGGTTTGGTCTGCACAACATGCCCAGGGTTCCTTCAGCAACTGCTCCCTCTTGAGACCTGAAGATTTTTGGGCTTGGGTCTGTTTTTCTCAGTGATGCAGTGAAGAATACTTGGCAGAATAAGCGAAGTGTGCAAAAACAATCGCTTTACTTTCTTGAGTTGATACTCACATGGTGCAAAAACATGTATTATCAAAAATTATAATAATTTGGGCTAAATCTCAGCCTAGATCAGGGTGCTCAGAAGAGAAGATCTTGTGCTCTTTCTGGCTGGGGTCTGTATTAAATGGTCTGCAAGGAAAGAAGGGATAGATGGGAGAAGATCAGACAGTAAGTGAGCAAACCCTCGTTTAAAATGTGATGTAAGTATTAGACATGCAGTTGTGCTGTCCTAGTGTCTGACCTCAAAGACAAATAAAACAGACATTTGACAAATTATATGCACTTATTGTGGGCCCTTCCAGTACAGAAGAAGAAGTTTCTAGGCCTGGCAAGTGCTTTGTTATGATACAATGGCCGCTAGTCTCACGGAAGGTCCAGATCTGCCACTCTATTATCCTGATTTTAGCCTATTTTTTTTTCTGAAACAGTTCATTTAAATACAGAAAAACTGATAACTCCTGTTCAGTGTGTCTCGGCATGGGCAGAGCTGGTTCCAGGGTTAATTAGGCTGAGTTCACCAGCTAGCCCAGTTAGAAGCTCTTGGGAATTGATAAGTAATTTATTGGTGATGAGCAGGGAATGGGAATGTTGACACAGATAACTCAAAGGACTAGGCATTTAGCACCTTAACGTTCACAGTTTGAAACCAATTTACAACTGGTTTGCGGTACCTATTCAAAGGGAAAAAAATCACCTCTCTGGAGCACCTTTCTGTATGCTCTTCTATCTAGTGCTACCAGCCCGGGTCCTTGGTAACAGTTTAGTTGAACATTTGCTCTTCCCCAGCGTACATTACCAGGGCACAGCCTTCACATTTGGCAGAGGCGATCAACTTCACCCTCAAAGCAGATGGTTCTTTGCCAGTTGGTTTTCGCACCTGTAAGTGTCCTTTAATTTCTGTGCCCTGCTACTGTGGAGAGAGCAGATGCCCTCAGTATGCGTGGGGGTGGGTGAACAGTATTTATTGTCCATTCAGTAGAGAGGAGAAAAAACATGTAAGTGGGAGCCAGCCCGGCCTGCAAAGGTGACAGAAGCTGAACTCGTGGTCTCTAGGCCCTAAGCACTGCAGGGAGGTCAGTGGTATCTGCTGAGGACCAACATGGAAAGGTCTGTTCTCAGCATGCTCATATCTTAGCCCCCCCAACACAAATGTTTTGCTCTCCCTCATACCCCACAGTGTGGGAAGGATAGAACAGCTGCGGCATGGGTGTCCCCACAAGGGACAGCACAGCCTTGACCCTCAGGCTCATGTGGCTTTTGGGGAGAGTCCTGACAACCAAGAAGCCCCTATCCCCAGGTCCCTGCACTGTTTGGGTTTCTGTTTGTCCACATTCTGATAGAGGTGATGGGCATGATCCCACTTTGCTGGCATATGCTTGGTCCAATGCTGACAACAATCCTCTTGCCCACCTCTGGCAAGCTGGCGCGGTGCCATGGGACGCTTGTGGAGGTGGCAGTGTGTATCTTCAGCCTGCGCAGTGTGCCCACGGATGTAGACAGCCTGTAGACTGCAGTCCTCCTCGACTCTTTACAGTGGCCTCTGGAGCATGCCGGTGCTGACAGTGCAGAGGAGAAGGGGAGAGCACACTTTCACCAAGGCAGGCAAAGGGCTGAGCAACTAGTGCTCTGAGGTGAGCGGGAAAATGTGTTAAATCGCTGTGACCGGAATTGCCTGTCATCCTGTTCATTACGAGCGCCCCACACACAGCTACCTGCACTCCCACCTTCACACGCTGCTGTCGCGTCAGAGCACCCGGCCAACAAGTGGGGTGGCTCTGAGGGCAGCAGAGCTGCCCATCTTGGTGCAGGTTCCTGGCTGTGGTGTGTCTCCTCAGAGAGACTGCTGGCTGAGGGATGCCACTCATCACCACCTGAGCAGCCCCGTGTTCGCCATGCAGGGGGCTGGCAATGGGGTTGTCCCCGTATCTTGGTCTCGGCAATTTTTTGAGTCGCTTGTGCAGCTGCTTGCCTTGCCCCCAGTTGGGGGTCTGGTAGCAGACAACCAGCTGGGTCCCAGCCCTGTGCTAGGAGTGGACCACCTCCCCAGCCCCAGCCACTCACCTTCCCTCTGCAAGTTACTGTCTAGCTTCTCCCTGACACAGCATCTGATAAATCACCCAGTGGCATAGCTTTGTAGCTTTAATGATCTTGAGATTAAAACACTGAAATACCTGTCCTGGTTCTATTGCACTGATTAAATCTGCTCACAAAGGGAGGATTGATTTACCTCGTCCCAAAGACACTTTGAACAGCCCTCAGAGGCGCATGCAGTCACATCACCTTTTGTTGATTCATCTGATCTAGGTGACCCCCTGGATGGCACCAGCAGTATTTGCACCTGTGTGCCTCGCCATTCCCGGTTCTGGGTGCACCCCTTCAGTCCTAGGTGTTCCCACCACTCTTGCCGAAGCCAGTTTTGGGAACCAGCTCACCGGCACATGGATAAGCCCACTGCCAAGTGCCCCAGCCAGTGCGGTGCGGGGCAGGCGGTGGTGCAGCCCTGTGTGCCTCATATGAACCACTGATGCATTTTGCTTTTCCTACAGCTGATCACTATTTCTAAAATTGGCTTTTTATTCATCAGGCAAATGTTTTCAGCACTTAAGTTGGTCTATTAAGAGCACTGCTGACATACCCAGCTCCTATAATTAACATTTCAAGAAAAATCATGGCCAGGAGTGGCAAGACTTTAGGAGACAAAATAAGAATAACATATGGATGTCATACCCCTGCTCCCTGCTCCCTCCTTGTCCTTGAACACAGGGGTTTCTACTCAGAGTCTGTCTTCCAGTTCCTCCAACCTGTTACACAAGACAGAAAGTCTCTGCAAACCATCCATTGTAAACTCGAGTCATCTCTTTCCACTTATGGGGCTTTTTTTTGCACTGCTTTGTGATTTGGGGAATCATGTTAACAAATGTCATTAGCATCAGACATTTTTAGCAACTCGGAATCTAAAGAGGTTTGGATGAGGGAAAGCAGACGGAGAGTAAACATGATGCCTCTGATACCACAGAGGCCACTAAATAAATATGCATTTTGCTTGGTTAAAATAACACCTATTAGCAGTAAGCGCTGTTGGGGTTTTTTACCAGTGGGAGACTAATCACTCTGGCAAGAGCTAGGTGCTCTGCAAGCTGTTCCAGTGCTCTTTTGGATAGCCTTGTATTGCACACCCTCATTGACTTCCATACGAGGCAACCGGGTAGGGATTGGTGAAGTTTGCAATATCAACCGCAGGTCACGCTGTTTTCCCAAGGTGTGCAAAATCCTATTGCACCATCATACGCATTGCTTAGTGGTTATTTTCAGACTAGAGTTGTTGCTAAACACCTACTTGCGAATGTGACTCAGGGCACAGTCCAAAGCTGGTTTTCCCAAGCCAGAATAGTACACAAGGCAAATTTGGCTGCCAGCTCTTTTTGGACAAAGTCAATGTTTTGTTCTGTTTTTTAGAAAGCCAGAAATACAACCAATGGCCCTGAAAATTCTTTGTTTCAAGTCTATGGCAGCAAATGCGCAACCTGGGTCTCACCATGACTAGTGGTATACAACTGCAGAGCTGGCGGCAGTGGGGCTGTAAAACTCAAACCAGCAGAGAGCGTGGGCTGCTGTGTTAGCAGTGGGGATGTGCCCTTGGACCCTACGTGGGGATCAAACTCTTCTGTTGTCTTACCTTTCAGATCTCAAAACCTGGAGTGCTCAGTGGAGTAGGTATTATGAGAAAGGACTTGGGAGGGGATTAAATAACCTCATGCCAGACTAAGAAATCAAGCTGGGGCCAGCCCAAAAATCCCTAGTGTGTAGCAGTACTTCAAAATGGCAGCAAAGCTGTTACACGCAGTGTGAGACAAGCAGTAGTAGTAAAAGGCAGCAAAGTGTGCCCGGCATTACATTCATCTTTATGGCTGTTCGGTTACCTGCTATATTAATGAGTAACACTGCCAGATCAAGGTAACCCTTCCATGCTGTTCTTTTCTCTTTAAAAACATGCCAGTGATTAATCTATGTGGGTAGCTGGCATCTCAGAAACTAATGCAGCACAGATTTGTTGCGTTTTACCTTAAAACGACACTGCTGGCTGCCGCGTTGCCTCCTTTCTCACCCCACTGTCAGCAGTTCCCCAGTGATCAGGGCACTCGAAGGAGACAGACACACCGGTTTGTTTTCTCGTGATGCTTTAGTGAGGTGAATGCTGGCAGCCTTCATCTCACTGGCTACCCGAAGTTCAGTTTCTACGTCTTCCACTTCTGCTCTGACATAAAGCCTTTGTCAAGAGAGACGAGTTACCATGGCAGTGCCTCTAAAATAGAACAAATCCAACACACATCAATACCTGTACAATAAATAGAATAACGTACTACTTATAATGCATTATTCTGTATTCACTGGGTAGTAATTTGTGCAGAGGGCTGCAACTAACTCCTTTTCATTTAATTACGGGAAGGCAATTCTTCAAATCGGAAATGCTCAGTGCTTGGGAAGGAACAGTGCAGAACCACCGAGCGATTAAAAAGACAGAGCTCCGGTTGCTAAATTAGAGCCACTAATGAGGCTGCTCTTCATGGAGAGGCTGATCTATCTCCCCCTGACCATACTAGGTGCTGGATCAGGCCCATACGCTTAGAGGTGTGGGCTTTTAAGGGTTTTTAATAAAGCTGTGTCTTATTTTGCAGGAGATCACGGTTGGTATTCCCAGTGGCTGCAGGCTGGGGAGAAGGCTCTCAGCAGGCCGGGGCACGCAGCAGTAAGCCCGGCAGAGGGAGCTCGGCCAGGTTCCCTCCCCTGGGACGGGAAGCATTCAAAGGCAACTAGGACACCAGCTGTATTTAAGCACATATGAGACCGAGGCTGTGATACGATTCATTTCCCACCAAGGCACAGGTCTTCCTCGTTTGGGTTTCACATGCCACGGCCACACCAGGCCACCAGGAAAAGCTCACAGAAAATGTCCATTTTCAGATATTTTTCTAGAGCAAGAGAACAATGGGTCTACAGGGGTGCCTCAGGCTAAAGTACTTGACCCAGTGTGGGTTCTTCCAGCCTTGCTACTCCATACTGGGAAGCCCTTGTGTCACGCTCAGTCGCCTCTGACACCGTGAGGCTTTCGCTTTGAAAGTGTTCCTCGCAAGCCAGTCCAGATCAGGCTTTGCTTAGCTGAGTGTTATAATTTGTTTGTTTGTTTGTTTATCTTTGTTTTTACAAAGAATACTTTGTGTATCATGCTTTGGCACTTTTAGAAATCCCAGTAAACTAGTTTTCTGGTTCAGTGGTTCGCCCTTCTAGTTAATTTTGAGGAGGGGAAGGTCCATAATGGATATCTATGGGGAAACCTTTTCCCTCCTTCCAGAAATTAGTGGTAAAACTTCCTTTGATGCAATGGGTGAAACTTGCAAGAGGTGAATTTATGTTCAGATGCTCCGATGACAGTCTGAATTATTTGGTTAAACAAGCGTGGAGGTGTTCAACAATTTCTCATTTCCTTGTTCCTCATTTAAGTAACTGTTGTACTGATGTTAACACATCCGTATAAACTTGTCATCCTGAAGACAGGGCAATTTTCCTGGCAGTACTTTTGAACCCATTTTTTTCTGTTATATTCGCAGTGAATTGCATTAACTGTTGCATATGGTGCCACTGAATGAGGTCTGTGAGCCAGTACCGTAAGGACCTCTGCCTCTTGCGTCTTTACTGATACCTGCCACAGCAGTATGTTTGGGACAAAATTGTCTTCTCCCTTAATTATAACAGTTCATGCAAGGACTGGAGTTTGGTAGTTAAATTTTTAAACCGCTGCAACATAGCCATGATATTCAGTGAAAAAACAATGAATTATAAGGAGGATTTTAAATAAGTTAATATGGGAAAAGAAGTATCAGTGACGTTGTTAAATTGCATTTCAGCATCAAGACTACCTTTTATTTGCTGGTATTAAAAAATGCATTATTTCAGAGAAAAATTAAGTCACTTCCACGCTGTCACGTAACACAGAAAAAAAAAAAAAGGCAGCCATATGAAATATAGGCAAATATAAGCATTAATAGAAACAGCAAAACCAAGGTTCAACAAAACACAAGTGAATTGTTTCAACTGTATGCATTTAAAAAGTGGAGATGGAAGAATCTATGTTGCCTTTACGACATTTCATAACGTAATTTGAACTTACTAGTGACAGACTTGTTCTTTATTGCAGACTGTCTGGCTCTTAAATGCAATTTAATTTTTTTTTTAACAACTAAAATCCATTTCAGGTAAAAGTCTTCACACACAAAAAAGTCATAGTCCAAAAGTAAAGCTAGCTAGTTGTTCATTAACATTTCTCCATTGTGACACAGACTTTCTTCAGAACTAATACTTTTTAAAACATATACAAGAAATCTCTTTTTAAAGTGTAATTGTTCATTTAATTTCTCTCTGTGTATATATAGGTATACACACATGCATACACAATTTTTTTTTAGTCACCTCTTTTTTTAGATTCTGTTCTGTACTTTTTAAAACCTCCCTGATTTCTAGAAAAGCTCTGATAGTAAAGGTAGGAAGGGCATGAGAGAAAGCTCCAAGTAGTGAACACTTCTGGGGACTTGGGATGAGTGGGCAGTGTGAGAAGTGTAGATAAATCTTCCACAGGTGCCATCCAGTAGTTCTGTGGAAAAGAAAAACAAACAAGGCCAGGGAAGTTTGGGAGAGAGAAGAAGGGAGGCAGAAAGGTGAAATAGATGGGAAAGTATATGTGTATGAAATCTTTACACTTTCAGAATTTAAAAATTCAATAATTAAAAAAAATGTTTGAGGTATCTTGGTTGTAACAGAAGAATAACAATGTGGACATGATTGCCTCTCCCCTTTACTTTGGCCATTGACTTGATGAAGAGAATACAGGATGAGAGAGAATTTGATATTCAAGATTAAAAACTGCTTGCATAGCTGTTTAGTTGTGGAATAGCTGGGTTTTTTTTTTTCTAACAGTGAAAGTTTACAATGTGAGCTTAGTCTTCAAGAAAAGTGAACCATCCACTGATGTTTTCTTACAGTTAAGTGGTGGTCAGGCAGTGGAAATCTTCCTGTTAGTTTCACAGGCCCCTTAATCTGACTGTTTTGAACATAATGCTTTCACACACCCTGTGCAAGCAAAGATCTCCCAATTGACAGAAGGTATCCACCACAGAGAAATATCGAGACGCTTTGGACATGGAAGTATCATCACGTACCAGCTGTGATAATGACCATTTTGTAGCTCAGTTCATCAGCCATGCTAGCTCCAAAATAGGTAATAATTAATAAGAAAGGAATAGAGAATGAACAGAAAATATAATTATGTCCCTTAGTAACTCTTTACTTAAATGCTGCACACATTTCAAACAGTACTGTAGAACTGGAGACAATTCAAAGAAGGGCTATAAAGAAAATCCAACTTATGGCAGCAGTACCTCAGTAGTATCCTAAATATAGTCCTAAATCTTCAGACTTAGAGGAGGTTAGAGTGAAGAGCTGTCAAATCCCAATGGTGAAGGCACGGTGAAGGTGAATATGGCGTGATTATTCATCCTTTTTTCAGACACAAGCACTGATACCTATCAAAAGGAAATAGGAGGATGTTCTGGAAGCAACAAGAGAAGATACCCCTCCACATCTGCAGTTTAGTTGCATAACATGGCCAAAGCTTCTTGTGGGCACCAGCAACAAAAGTGGGTTCAAAGATTGCTGGAAAAATTGTTTGGAAGAAAAATCTACCAAAAATCTTTAAAAAGTAAGACGTTATCTCTGACTGGAGAAGTCCCACAGTGTTTGGTTCGCAGCCCACATGAGGATGGGAAAAGATTCTGGTTATTACTATGCATTCTTCCTGTCCTTGCATCCTTTGCCAGGCATCTGCTACCAGCAGCTCCTGGGATTGGAAGACTTTTGGTCTGTCAGAATACAACCACCCTCATCCACTTTTTTCTAAGAATCAGGAGCTGGGAAGACTGCAGCCATGGCTTTCAGCAGTACAATTTTCTACAACAGGAGTTTCACATGAATTATGAAGTACTAGTTGCAATGCTAACAATATTCTTTAAAATCATTGGTATTGGATGATATTATTTCTGAAGTGTATGCTGGTGTAGCTGGGTTTGAGTTAATTGTCTTCATAGTAGTTAGAAGCTTTTTTTTTACTAGTAATAACTAGCACAGTCTTTTGTTTTGGATTTAGTATGAGAATAATGTGATAGCATACTGGACTTCCTATGCTTTTCTTTCCAGTAGGTAGACTGTGTTTGGAGTTGATATTAAAAGAATGCAAGAACTCACAGTTATGTTTTGGTTATGGCCAAGGAGACCAAGGATTTTTTCAGCTTTCCAGCTGCAGGTGCAAGTAGCAGCTGGGAGGGAGAATAGCGGGACAGCACCTAGATTGACATTCAGGCTGGCCAATCAGATATTCCCTACCATTAGCATGAGCTAATGGTAAATTCATGAGCAATTGCCTTGTATGTCACTTATTTTATATATATATGTATATATGTATGTGTATATATATACACACACATATATATATGTGGGTATATATATAAAAAATTTATATATATATGGGTATATATAGATAAAAAATTATTATTAGTGTTAGTATTTGGAATTTGATTTCATTTTTTTAAAATGTGTGGTTTTGGTAATGAACCAAAGGGAACCAACAATGAAATTTCAGGTTGAATAATTAGAAAGCAATGTCTCAATCTTAAATGAAATGTCCTCAGACACAATAAGTACACAATGTCATTAAAATAGATTCCACATTTTTACTTCTTGCTCTCACTCATGAACATTTTTTCAATTTTTAATGATTTTTATATTACTGTTTTCTGATTTGCTACTTTTTTTTTCTCACGTGAACAGTGGTTAGGAGTGATTGGAATCTGTAGTAAAAGTGACTGTAGTGATATGCAAATTACCAACAAGTCTACACAAAGGAAACAAGGTGATGTAAGGGAAAAACTTGTGCTTGTACACTTGTCAGTTGTCACCTGGTCATTTTTCCTGAGATTACACAGATGCTCAACTCTTATCCCTTAAGTGATTAAAAAAAAAGTCTCATCCAGGTGTTTGTTGTACTAATGACAGGTTAAAGTCCTCAGATGGAAGTGACATTAAGTGAATAGTTTACTATTAAAAGTCAAATGAAAGAAATGGTGCACGTTGTGTGGTCTCCATTCAGATCCCTGTGCTGCTTGGCTGTAGTCCCCCAGACCTCCCAGGCTGCAGGGAGCAGGAAACTGTCTCTGTTCCAGGTGGTACTGTCAGTTCCATCCCAGGCTTCTTATACAGTCAGCTGACGAAGTCCCAGAGCTTTCAAAACTGTTGATTATCTGTGGGGACCTGGTTGCTAAGACTGTATATGCCTTTATAGATACCTGTCTCCATAGTATGCAAAATGGTAAAACGGTGATATTGCTCTGAAATGATGAACAGGGCAGCTCACCATTATCTTCAGTGTTGACATTTTACTAAAACTAAAGCTTTGTGTAAACTCTTGCGTGTTTATTTATTTGTTTTGTATGTCACTACCTGTTCGTGTCTAAACCTCAGGCGCGAGGTCCTGAAGTGGGTCACGTCAATCTCAAACACGGGTACAGGCAGCACAGGAAATGGGTTGAGAGCAGCCCTGAGGAGAAGGTCTCGGGGCCGTTGGTTGGTGACAAGCTCAACACGACCTAGTAATGTGCACTCACAGCCCAGGAAGCCAACCCTACCCTGGTCTGCACCAAAAGCATGACCAGCAGGTCAAGGGAGGTGATTCTCCCCCTCTACTCTGCCCCGGTGAGTACCTGCAGTACTGAGTCCAGCTCTTGGGCCCCCAACATAAGAAGGACATGGACCTGTTGGAGTAAGTCCAGAGGAGGGCCACAAAGATGATCGGGGGGCTGAAACACCACCCCTGTGAAGAAAGGCTGAGAGAGCTGTGGTTGTTCCACCTGGAGAGGAGAAGGCTCTGGGGGAACCTAATAGCTGCCTTTCACTACCTGAAAGGGGCCTACAAGAAAGCTGGGAAGGGACTTTTTATGTAGTGATGGGACAAGGAGTAACGGCTTCAAACTGAAAGAGGGAAGATTGAGATTATATATAAGGAAGAAAGACTTCACCGTGAGAGTGCTGAGGCACTGGAACAGGCTGCCCAGAGAAGCTGTGGATGCCCCACCTTTGGAAGTGTTCAAGGTAGGGTTGTAGAGGTTGTTGGGCAACCTGGTCTGGTGGAAGGTGTCCCTGCCAATGACAGGGGAGTTGGAACCAAATGATCTTCAAGATCCCTTCCAACTGAAACCATTCTATGATTCTGTGAAACCACAGTGAGTGAACAAAATACTCAAAACTATCTCAAAAAACAAACAAACAAACAAACAAACAGACAAATATCAGCCACTTCACTGGTGTACTGGTGTTTCTGAAGATGTTCTATGGATAAGAGCTTAAAGAAGAGATTTACATTGAGGATGGCTCCACCTCTGGTGGAGATGATGTTCACTTCAGTGCCTCAGACAGAAACAAACACAATTTATACATGCGCAAAGAACTAAGCCTGCAGTGGATCCTAGGCTGCTTATTGGGCATAATGTAAGTAATAAATAGCAGAAGAGAGTGAGGGCAAGTGAGCCTTACACCACCAGGCAATATTTGAAGATCACGTATTTACAAGAAATCATTTAAAGGATTGAGTTGACATGAATAGTAAATTCCACCAGTTTTGTCTGCAAAATGTCTTTCTGTGGAAGAGGGAGTTTGATGTTCAGGTAGCCTGATGTTGGTTTCTTTTCAGAAACACTGTTGAGCAAGAGTATTGCTTATTCTTGATGTTTTCGTGTCCTTCAGTTCTTCTAACCTTCTCTTAGCTTCTCTGTTCACTTGTTTGAGCTCTCAGGTTGGTGAGGTAAATAAACAAAAAAAGCACACATAAGAATACATGAGGATTTAGAAGAACCAGAGGTTGTAAACACAGAGTATTGCAGGTGGGGTAGTCCATCCTAGCCGGATGTACAGGGTAAATCAGGCAAAAAGTGTGAGTAACATCAGTAATATCAGAAATCAGGTTTCTGTGAAGAGACACTTGGTTGCCTTAAGTGACTGGGAAGTTGCAGGATGTTTCATACTGTGCAGGTCACTTGTGTTCAAGACAGCAAGGAATCAAGAGTGTTTGCAGACAGCACTAAGAGAGGCAATCTGACACAACCATAGGACAGCCAGCTTACGTGTTCCCTATTTTAAAAAGTCACCATTCACACCATTAAGCTATTCAAACAGTGATAATACTCTCAATAGGGAGATAACTGTGCCAAGAGTTTCCTTATGCTGTGCACTACATGCACGTTACATGTCATCTGCATCATACACGGCAGACAACTAATTCATTCCCCACAAACAGGGCTCCATGCAAAAATGCTGCAGGATGGGATGTCAGCTGTAACGGTCACTAACACGTAACGAGTCCATAATCTTCAGAGAACATCCCTAGAAACTTTGATACAGGCACCGTGCTTTTTCTGGACTGCACTGTCATTACAAATTGAAGCACATTTCTCTGTCATCCATACTGAGTAATAGCCCTGTTTACTGGATGGCAAGTGTACTAGAGAGAAATTACTTAATAACTGGAATTGATAGCTTTTCTGAATGCCTGCACCCACAGTACTTAAAACAGAAAAATGGTGACATGCCTCTGAGGCTATGAGCAGGATATCTCACTGTTACCTTCACATTTGACACACTGATTAAAACTAATACTTTCTCTAAACCCTTATATATTTATTCATGTGTTTTGTATGCTAGCATTTGATCTGCTGTATGTGTTGATTCATCTCTCCTAACTATCACCAGAAAATAAGGGCAGATTGATTTAGAGGCAGAATGACACCATTAGGAGCATAGAAACAGCGATACCATGCACAGCTGCACACCCGTTCTTAGAAAGCAATACAAGACAAACATCGGAAACCAGTTACCACATTGACTCCCAAATCGTGCTGCATCTTTTGGAGCATCTTTTGCCAAGGTAATCACAAAACTGTCTATAAGCTTTCCTGCCAATTTTGTCTTTTGCCCAGCCCAGAAGTGGCCTAGGGTTTTAAACACTACTTTGCCCAAGTAAACGGGGAGAAGAGAGGTGAAAGGTACATGAAAAAAATAAACACATTTTTAAATGTTATAGTGCTAAGTAATTTTTCTTAGATGTAATTGAGTTGTCACCAAAATAATAGTTTAGAATGTCACTGGAAACACCGTAGAAGAAAATGAAATTAAAACTGAACTGAAGAGAATAGATTAGTTGTACCTGCAGGAAGTAAAAGTTTCCTACTGAAAAATTTGGTATACTGAGAAAACTGTGTATTTTCCAAAGTAGTAACTGTATTTTAATCTTTACCTGTTAGTTCTCTCTAATTAACACTAAGGCTCTAATGGTCTGTGAAATCATCTTTAAGAGGACAGTGGCCCTCATTAAAATCTCAGCACTTAGTTCTCAGAATATGAAAAAATCCCACCAAAAAGACAAAGGTTAATTCTAGGTTAGCAGAAGCAGCAAAGTTTGACTTGTAATCTTGAGACATCTTTGCTAGTCACATTACATAAATTCTTGCCAAGAGCTACATATTGGTTTAAGAAAGTTTGAAATCTTCTTTTTTTCTCTGTTTTGGCCTTTGGTTTTTTTTGCTCCTGGGGATGTAGGAACAGCCTACGGACTTCATCTGCTTTATGTCAGTCAGAAATGTCTCCGTACAGAGCAGGGGGAAAGGAACATCGCTAATGAGTATACTGGTTTAAGAGAAACAGCAAAATTATTCTGAGGATATAACGGTTTCTTCTCAATATTTTTAAATTATTAAAAACATCAACAAGAAACTGTTTAAAGGAGTAATTCAATCCATAAAATAGGCCAGATTGAATTTGCAGTTGGTTTTGTAGCACTATTCACAACCAAACAAGTTTCTTCCTTGTTTAAATTTTCCCAAAATATTTCATTTTGATTGAAATAAGAAGGAGTAGTAATGGTAATCCAATTAATCTCACCCACTTTTGCTCAAGAACAAGACTCTATACATGTGGATTCAAGTGCAGGAGTACGATTTTCAAAAGCATTCGAACATTAGTTCAAATTACCCACAGCTTCTGAAATGTGGTGCATTTCCCTGATTAGACTTTTTAAAACTGTATTTTGTTAATAGCAAAAGACACATTTAAGGAAGATTCTCTTTCTCTCGTAAAAAGCTCGTTGGCATTTTAGGGTGCAACTCAATCACTATTGCACAACATTTACAGTAACCCAGAAAACTTGGAGACAACTAACACACTTTCCTTTGTACATGCTTTCATACTGTAGAGAGAAGCAAGCAGAATAAAATTAGACTTAAGCCTGTTGTCTCACTCTGGTATGGTGCAGAGCACGTGCCAAAGCCTAAGACCTTTCTTTCTTGTATTAAAGTGTGTTAATTTCACCGAAGCCCGGGGAAGCCCATAGGAATATTTGCAATTAGCTGACTGGCCTGAAGTCAAACCTCAAATCAAATGAGACATTAGTAATCAAAAAGGTATTTAAGGATGGTTTTGTGGTTACATTTTATACATGTAAGTATTTTGGAACTGTGGTATGTCATGTTAATTTAGAGCTAGATATTTTTCCTGACATTTACGAAAACAAAATAACCATTATTCTGCTTCTGATTAATTTTAATACTTTAAATTTTTAATTGCAATAAACTTTGGAAATTGCAAAAAAAAGAAAATGTACCTTTTATACCAGCACATAAAACCACACACACATTTATAAATGCATAAGAACTATTTAAATTTTTCTGCTCCCTCTTGCATTCAGCATATATTTAATGCACTTGCACATGAAGGGTAAAGTACTCAGTTATTTTTTTAAAAGTGAAAGATAATTTTTCAACTATATTATATTATATTAGAAAATAGGTCTGCGTATGTGTGTTCCTACACATATAAATACAAACTAGCAGTGACTTCCGTGGTCAGCAAACTGCATCAGACTGTGATTTTGAATATACCTAAATCACCCACTTCCTCACATGGAGAGCAAGAAAAGATAATTGTGTTAAATAATTAATTAACAGGATGAAAGTGTAACGAAGATATCTGAACAATAGGGCAGAATTTCAAGGTCTCATCTGGAAATAAACTGTACTAGTGCTTTTGCCGAATACGTTTAGATATAATTTCCAATACATTAGAGAATTTACCATGCCCTTCAAGAGCTGGGAAAGCATCAATTCAAGGCACTTGGTTTTGAAAGTATTTTAGATATTACCAAGGAGACTATTTTCTCCCTGTCTGATGATGTCCTTTTGGCTCCAGTATCAAAATCATTATATGTTTTTTGTATCCATAAAGCCATATCAGAATGCCCCATCTTTCATAAATGCAAGTTAAACTTCAGTTGTGATTAAATTTGAATGAAAGGAGATCGCTAATTTCTAACAAACTTGATGGACGTCTGTCTTTGTTGTGATGCCTACAGAAATTGAATCTCTTAACAAGTCAATCAGCTCTACACAGAAATGCTAATATATGAGAAAGCTTGTCGGGATGAAGAAGAAAGGCATATTCTCCATTGCACAAAGCCCCTGAAGCAAGGAGTAGCTGCCTAAGGAATGAAATGATGAGATTGTTTTTCAAGTGAGACAAACAGCTTTCAGGCAGAGCATCCTTCTACCTAAAATACCTATTTTGGGGGTACTGTTCCATAGGGTTTCAACAGGGACTTGTGGTCCATTCAGCATGGAGCTGGAGAAGTGCCACACTCAGGTGCATGTGTGGCCCCACAGAATCCTTTGACAGATGCACTTTTTAGGGGATAAGCTAGGCAGGACGCTGAAATCTCAAACTGGAAACCTCCAGAAACAAAGAAAAACCCTGAAAGCCAAGCCCTACACACCGCTGCATTGTGCTGCTCCTGATATGTGTGGGGTGCCAGATATGACCCTCTTCTTCCCAGACACCTGCACTGCTCCTGGCCATGACGTTGTTCTGGATGCTGCCATCACAGTGTGACTGCGATGGGAAATGCAAAGCAATCTCTGGTCCAAACAGGGAGCTAGCTCATCAAGGCAGCTTGTAAGAAATGACTTATGAAGTTTAAGGCCAGAAGGGACTGTGAGATCATCTGGTTTGGCCTTCTGTACATCTCAGGCCATTACATTTCATCTAGTTATGGCTGTACTGTGCTCCATTAACTTTGTTTTATTTATGTGCGCTTTCCTGTAAGGCAGCTAGACTTAAAATCAGGACTGGGAGAGGTGAATACTTACCACTTCCCTTGGAAATGCGTCTAAAGGCTGGTCCTTCTTAGATCAAGTGAGGAACAGTGTGTCCCCAGTGTTCATCTAAATATTTTGGACTTTTTTTCACTTGCTAGCCTTGTTGTGCCTTTCTACACTAAATTAAAGAACCTGTGAGTACTGCCTTTTCTTCCTTCCATCATCAGATTACTTCTTGTTTATTCGCTTTAGCTGTTTTCTGATAAGATAAGGTGGTTTTATTACTTTTCTGCCTGGAAAATGCTCTATTTGTTTCAGCCCTGGTATCAGTTTTGTGTTTCTTTGGTTTATTTTCAGCGTCATTTTACAATTGTGCAGGACTCTCCTAGTAATCAGCTTTGTATTGTATAGAGAGGTAAAATTACCTTAATCTCCTTTCCTATTCACTTCTTCCTTGTTCATACACTCAATGCTCTTATTAACTTTGTTATCACATCAGTGGAATTTCTCATGTTGAATTGCTTTTTGCATTGTGTCCCTTAATGCCCATCCAGGGCCAACGAGCCCATGGATATGTTTCCACATACTCTCAGGACTGCCTGCCTTCTTTGCTCCTAAGCATGCAAGCTAGCACTTACCATACATTTTGTTTAATAGCTTCAGGGCCCTGCTGTATGGATTTTTATTTTTTTCATCACTTCACTCCTTTCTGCGGTGAGCAAACTATCAAACTCTAGCTATCAAACTATCAAACTATCAAACCCTACCATGAATGACATCTTTCAGCTTTATGCCACCTGATAATCACATTAGAAATGAAAATGCTAATGTAGTGCAGAGTAGCTCTGAGTTGCCTGAATTCAAGGCCTATTAATGTGCTTAGTCTTTGCAATCTCAAGCATTTGCAGCCCAAAAGCTTAAGGCTGGACACAAAAATTAAGATCTCGTGTGTTATTACCATTCTTACTTTCAAATCCTCCATGTGCACGAGACCACGTTTTCCATGCTATTTCCATTAAGACGGAAAACATGAAAAAAAAAAAAAAAAAAAAAAAAAAAAAAAAAAAAAAAAAAAAAAAAAAAGAAGGCAATTGCTTATTCAAGCTAGAATGCTAGAATGTAAGATCTTAAAAATGAAACTAATATCCCATTGAATTGGAGACCTTGATGGACTCACAGAAATCAGCAGAACTGCAAAAAGTTACTGAAATTCTTTCTCTTAAAAGTTACTGTTTTGTCAAGTACATTTAGCAATGCCAACAGAGGAAACAAACAGCTAACTAGAGATAGGCACCCTGGGATTTCTTCATTCATGTCAGTTTGTTCATCCTGAACACAAGGTCAATGCCATGATTCTCCTTTTCTACGACTACAGCATCTCGTGAAAAAAAAAAACACCACAACAAAACATTGTGGTTTGCATTTATATTGTTCACAAAGCGGAATTAGTAAACTCAGCATAATCTCCCGTTGATACAAAGCTTATTTTCTTTAAATGCATTTGTGTCTCACTCTTTGTTTCACGGAGGTATACTTCAGCTTTTGAATGCATTGTTGGAAAACAAGAGTCAACGTACAGCAGAGCTGGAAAAATCCCATGCTTCATAAATCAAGGGGACAATCTGGCCTCCGTTATGGAAAACTCAGGGTGAAATCCTGGCTCCATTGAAGTCAGTGGAAAAACTCCCATTGACTTCACAGGGGTCATGGTTTTACTTTGCTTTCTAATGTGGGTGTTGGAGAGACTACTTTCCCAGGTTGCAGGCTCACCAGCCTTCAGTCTGCAAAGCAGCATATTAACTGAGATGCATCCAAATAATTGTCATCTTCTTGAAATCTTCGGTGTCTCTCTTAGCGCTAGTTACAAGCTGCACTCCCGTATCTAGTAACAAATCCTGATGTTTAGCTAACAGAACGCAAGGCAGCATTTCCTGAACTCTCACTTCTGCTTCTCGAGAGAAATATCTTTTCCCAGCTCCCACCAGGTTTCGATTTGACCTCTCTGGGTGATGAGCCTGGGATGGAGGGTGCAGGGGTATGGCCAGCCTGCTGCACCCTCCAGCCTGCAGTGGCAGAACAGCTTTACTCTGCGATGGATGGATGTTTTCCTCAGTATGTTGCTCCCAGGACACAGCACCAGCGAAACTCGTGATGTCAGACAAAGGAATGGATTAAGAGTGATGGGTGCATGTGTGTCAGTTGAGTAGAAGTACCTATGTACTTTCGGTTAGAAGACACTACTACAAATGCTCACTGCTCTGAACACCCTGTGGCTACACACACCTACTGCAGACAGGCTGTTCTCGCAAGTTTTTTTTCAACTGAAAAGGCTGCAAAAATCTTTGTGTCTCCGAGAAGAAAACCTCTGCTCCCCCACCATTCATAACAAGGATAGATGTGCTGAATAACTTAAGAAAAGTGCTGTGACAGGGAATCGCGCCTGGACAGTGCACATAAGGGCAAATACTGTTCAATTTCTTGCCACAGAGAAGTATGGGGAAGGGTGGGGGAGAAGGGTGTAAGGGAGCGACCTGCTCTTGCTTCCCTGCAGCCTTGCAGCATGTTTGTTGTTTGGCAGCTCGTTGTTACGCTTCCCGGTGTCTCCATATGGATGCCTGTTTAAGTGAAATGCTACCTGAATAATTAATTATCCTTCTGGATCATCCTGCTTGTCCTTTTCGATTTATCAAAAACAACAACAACAAAAACCAACAACAAGCCAGAACAAAAACATAAAAGGGCAGGCAAGTCCTGTCAGCGGGCACAGAATGACGTTTCTCTTGTGTTTTCAGCTTCCACTCACAAAGATGGTGAGGAGAAAACACTACTGGTCTACTCCTGCTGAGCCAGGGATTAAATAGCCTGCTTGGATGCAGAAGAGCTGGCCTGAAGTCCTGGCTCAACAACATTCAGAGCTTGGATTAGAGACAAGTGCAAACACTATAAAATTCTCACTGCACGCAGACCCTGTGTATTCTTGTGATTTTTAAGTCCAAACCCAAAACAAAGCATTTTTTTATGCCTCCAGAAATATTTCTTCATTTTCTTTTCCTTCAGCCAGCACCGCTCAACAAAATTGACCTAACTTCACGAGTCACTTTGCCTAATCCAAAAATTAATCTGCACAGTGCTATGTGAAGCAGACCAGTGGCCAAATATCTAGTTGTTATCAGTCACTGATCCTCCATTTAAGTCAATAGCCAATAGAAGGTAGATATCAGTATTATGGTCTGGTTCTTGCTATTTCCCTGGTCCTATTTGCACTTGCCAAGTGGGTACCACCAGGCAAAGCAAACACGTCCCCAGACGTACTTCTCTGTGGGTAGTAGCTCTGTGCAGGAAAATGTAGAGGCTAAGACTTCCACTTCTGTTTTGCAAAAGCGGAGTGTGAGCTCCTTTTCCTGGCTATAATTAAATGTTAAGAGAGGACAGAGACTAATCCTAAACTGATCCAAGACGCACATATTTTACTGCAGCTGTCAGGGTCCCCCGGGATTCTCCAGCAGTTCTAATCTAGACAAGTCCAAGGCCATTGCCATCTACAGGACAGTTCCACTTACGGTAACAAAGGGTTGCTCGAAGTTCAACCCTTTATAAATAATTGGATACGGGGTACAACTAAAGCTCCTGCTTATGTCAACTGGGATTAGTTAACTCTGTGTTGTTATGAATGCTGGCTGCCCATCAAGGGCTCTCCTCTGGCTCCATCGGTGTGATCAGGCCTGGTTTTATAGAAAGATTGAGACCATTAAAGGCAAGGAGACAAACAGGCTGGTAGAAGGACCCAGAGTGCATGTGAGTGTGTGTGTGTGTGTGTTTATGTACGGGAGGAGGAACACAGGCAGCTCATGGCAGGGGGCTGCCTCCCCAGCTTCCCCTCTCCCCTGTCCCGGTATCTCTAGATCATGCAAGTGGGCATGAGAAGATCTGGCTCTGAGCCTTCGTGGATATTCAGTTATATTCAGGAGCCCATTAGCAATAAAACTATTGATCTCCTCATGGACATTTAGAGAAAGTAACCCACAAACTGTACAATAACAGCCAGCAGGGAGGAATTAAGGATTAAAAGGTGGTCTGTCTGTCGGAGCCCAGTGGGAAAACACAACTGCAGGGCTCAACCAAAGAGCAGTGAGCTGTGATCCCTGCGCTTCCCTGGCTCCGCAGCAGGGCCAAGGTTAAAAGTGAAATGAGACACGCAAGGAAGACGTGACCTTGCAAATACCTCCCAGCCTGTTTGAGGGCAGGGGAACTTAAGGAGTCAGTCTGACCAGGCTTGGGCAAGGGACCTTCAGAAAGATTCAGTGGTGGATACAAGGTTGGGTTAACCTTGATCAGGCTGTTAAGGGTCTGCCTCTCATGCATGTAATGTAAATTGATTAGTGTTTGTTATTAAATTCACCACGGAAGAAGAACTTTTCCAAAGTATGGCTCTTTTGAGGAGCACAGGAAGACCTGTTCAGAAAATGTGCCATTAACTGGTGCACTCATTTGCCATCTTCATCTAATTTTTCTCTTTGGTTTATTTTAAACATATTCATCAATGCTGTTGAAGTAGCATGTGGTCACTTAAGCAGCTACCTGGGATAGCACAAATTAGCACGTAAAATCACTAAGATGCTGATGTCCTCATCCTATCTGAGTAAAGTCTCTGTCCTTTGGTGTCTTGATTTCCCTTTCCATTACATCACCTCCAGCAAAGCAAAGACAACTGCCACCAGTCCTAGCCCTAAGGCAGTCAAGGAGGAACTGTGAATAATGTAAAGGAGGCAAAATCCCAGAATATAACAGGTTGAAAATATTGGTGACTTCCTCTAGTTTCAGCAGAACTGGGAAAAGCTGAACTTTTTCTCTTTGTATTGCAGGACATCTTCTCATTGCTTTCTCTTTGACAGTGGGAGAGGTCACGCAGACTGAGCCCCTGCCAGTATTACTTAGGAGGACAGATATTTTCATAGGGTCAAGAGCAAATCGGAAGTCAGTGATTTTTGCTTACCTTACTGCCTCTGAATTTTTGCCCACTGGTGGTATTTATTTCAGCTCCATGTAAAGTAGGGTGGGCTCCTGCTTATTGGGTCTATATGTCTTCATAAAGCAATAGTTGGGTCTTAGGATCATAGTGCATGGGACCTGTAGGCCATAGTCAAGATGTAGCTGCCCCTTGAAAAGCACCAGAAAGGAGTTGCATGGGACCGGTAAGCTAGAGTTGTGTTGCTTAACAGGGACAGCAAAATCTGTCCAAAACCCAAGGCAAATGCCATGTCCTGTACTCATCGCCATCTTACTTCTGCCACAAAGATTTCCGGGCAACCCAAGCATGAGAAAAGAGGTTTCTGTAGAACCATTGAAGTTTTAGACGTAAGTACTGTTCAAAAGAAATAAAAAACATCCCTAAAAGAAAACTGAGGGTATCACTGATTTGAAGATAACAACTCTTTCTGTTTGCTTAAACTGTGATGTGTACACAAGCACACATGTACACTGCAGCTGATTAGACTCCTATCTTTCCTGCTGAACATGAAAAGACTGCACATGCACAGAGGGTAACAAACTAATTATCCAGACCACTGGTATCCAAGATACAGTCTATGAAGATTAATCTTTGCATTTTCCCTTAGAGTGAGAGATAGTGGCCTTAAATAAATTGCACTGAATTGCAGTAATGGACAATGAGAATAAATCAGTCTCCTATTTCATTTCCAGCCCTATTATATAATCTCCAGCTATCTGAAGTGATTTCCACAGCTGGCAGAATACGGTGATTACCCCTGGCTATGTATTGAAGTTGGTAATCTCTTCAACACAGCAGTAAAGACTGCCGCAACACTGGTGGTTTCTGCTCTCTCAACACCTGCCCTCCGTTTTCCCAGCAAACCCAGAACCAGCAGCCATGGGACCTGAAGAAGCAGCACTTGAAAAGGTCCATCTGCCTTACCCCTGCCTGGTTTTGACCTCTGGATGCAATGTTGTTGCTCTAATGGTGGGCGACAGGAGCTGTGAGAAGGGTAGTGGTGTGGAGGCAAGTTTCCCAAGGGAACCTGGCCCTCGTGCACGCTGCTCCATCCCATCCAAATCCCACCTGCTCTTAGCCAAGTGAGTCAGACCCACGGAGCCTGACATCAGTGTGAGGCATCAACACCACTACGTCCCTGAGGGGGAATCAGTAAGAAAAAAATTCCTCAGGGTGGTCAGTGCCTGATAGCCGTCTTTTTCGGTGTATGAAGTTGCTGCGCAAGCAAATGCTGAAGAAGGCAGTAAGACCTAAAACCAGTAGACAAGTGAATCAAAATAAAATTGAAAAAAGAACAAAGAAAAAAAGAAAAAAAAGATGGAAGCTGACCTTGCTGTGACAAATAGTCACAAGAATAAGTAGGAGCCTCTATAAACAGACCCCCACATTCAATTGCTTTTATGTTTTGTGTTTTGTTTTTGCTCTTGTGCACACAAATAACACATGACTGCTCCCAAACTGCTGCTGAAAAGCCAGTAAATTTAGCTGCTAACATACAGGCTCCTCGACAGGAGAAGTGAGACTGGGCTGAGCTGCTCAGAGGTTCCTCGTCATGCCCAAGCAGAGAAGATCTGCGAGTAGCGTGAACTACACATGCGGGCAGCCCAGTCTTGGGGCAGGGAATGCAAAAGATGTGAGCCATGTCATGCATAATTCAGATGGAAGCCAGGCCAAAGATACCAACACACACTATTGTAACTATGAGATCAGCTGCTGAAACCTGCAGAAGGCAATGTCTGCATATAATTGCATATACAGAGTGCAGCCTGAAATGAAATGGCTTTGAAACCCAAGGCCTTTTTGGAAAAGTGCTCCAATGGTCTGCTTTCAAGTTGGAAATTGCATCTAGTACATTATCTATAGCTATTGGCCATCTTAGTGTTGCCCCAGAGGTTGCCTGAATGAGTAGGATTGTGGGAGCTGTTGTTAACAATAATTTATAGATGTATCTTTGCCAGTCTGGAGAGAAAACGAAGAGTATGAGTGGCACATTGCAGGTGAAACTGGGGCCATGCTGCAGCTATCTTCTAGTTCGAATAGTTTTGGAGATGATCTGTGTGGGTTTTTTTCTTAGTGCTGGGTTGGTGGATTTTTTAACTTTTTGTTTGGTTCGTTTGGTTTATTTTAATCTTATAAACTGAAAGGTGTTTATGTCTCTTTGTTGGTTCTGGAATTGAATGTTTTATGTGCCATTGCCTTCTTAAGGAAAATCGTAAGCAAGTGAAGTGACACCCATCATACGGATCCTTGACAGAGCCTGAAATGTGATGTCTCAAGATTTTACAAAGGTGATCAGAGCTTCAGGGCAAGTGGTGTGTTGCAGTCCTGAGTCAGAAATCAATTCCTCTGAACACATGTTGAAGAAAATACTTATAGCATTGAAGCAGAACTTCATTACCTTTCTATACTTGCATCTTGTTTTATATGGCTTTTCAAAGAGTATGTGGGAGTACAACTCTGTGTGTATATATGTACACACATACTCTCACATATAGGAGGCTCTTGGAGCTATATTGCAGGCACACATTGTCTGGCTTATGGGCTGTCACAGGCACTTGATTATTTTATTAGCAGAGCCAGCAAAATTTAAAAAAAAAAAAAAGAAAAAAAAAGTCCAAACAATCTTATGTCTTCTGTACAGATCCATCACTCTATGATATTATAAAGAAGATTTTTGTGTTGGAATATTTATTGACATTGGACCTCTGAGACTCATGCACGCTGTGTAGAAAGCATGAAAAAGAATGAATAATAAATGTTTGGTCAGGTAGTTATATATATTACATGCATTGATTGGCACCTTTTATTTCTTATCTTAAGGGTTAATTTAGTGGCACTAGTTTGTGAGACAGTAAGGAATATCTTTGTTTTGCCAGACAAATTTGTGATTGTTTGCAAGCTGCAAAAAGAATCAAAATAGCAGAAGTTCAGTCAGTCAGTATTGATTTTAGGTTCTTTACAGAAAGAGCTTTTGGCCATAATGTCAAGATAACTAAGAAACAAGCCATTCTGGTAGGTACTAAAAACCTTTCTGACAGCTCCACTGGGTGCCAGGGTGATTCCATGGACACTTACGTACATTTTACGAATCTATCCATCTTCTCTTGTGTTCATACAGTATCTATCCCTAAGCACAGAAAAGGTGATTGTAATATCACATTATTAAACTATCAAATTGCACAGCCATTACCAAAGAGCTCATTAGTTGTTTCATTCAACGGAAGTATTTTACTTTACCTTGAAAATTCCCACACTTCTAATAGGGGCAGAAGTATATGAAATTTAGCTAGACTGTATTTCTCTAAGAATATATCAACAAATCTTTTGAACATTATCCTTCCATACTTCAGATTTAGGCAGCATCAGGTAAGCTTTAAGCTTGTATTATTCTCTCCTTTTTCTTCATTGTTATGAAGAGAAGAAGCAATATTCAGGATAAATAAAGTAAAACCATTGCTGGTTGTCTTTCTTTCACTCCTACCAGATGTCTAGGGTTTTAACCATAAACTAACCATAAACTGTTTATTTCTTACCAGTAGAATCATGAAGATTGTCTTACATTGTTGTGTAAGACATAGCGGTGTGCTCAAACAAAAGAAGAGGAAAACACCAGTACCGATGCACGTTTCTTGTGCAGGTTAGTATGTCTCCCAGTCTATCTTCAGTATGAGGCAAACACATAACTTTATACAATCTATTCATTCTCATCTTCTCCACAATTTCCAAAAATAGGTGTTCCCTGCTCAGCTTAAATGGTAGTTCCTCTTATTAAAAGCAAGAATCTTGCTTTGATCTTCCACTGCTAAGCATAATTGAGTCTAGACAACCTTCCAACTAGCTTGTCCAATTTATAAATGGACAAAGAGGGTACATACTAAATGTTTTTAAGGATAAATAGACCAATATTTAAAAAGCACTAAGAGCCCTTTCACTCAATATGTTCCCAGAACACTGTACTATTTCCAATTATCCTGCTTTTCTTCAAACCTAGAAACAACAAATGAATAACAGATGTCAACTTCTATTGAAGGCTACTTACTGAATGCTAGCTGTTCTTGCTTATTGGAAACCGTTTTAGAATGATTTCCCTTTCTTTCTGTTACCATGACAATATTTGGCCTAATCCCATGGCTTTTTTTCACATCTAAGAACACTGTGTAGGCAAGTCGAATTATCATTAAAATGAATCCTATTCACAACTTATAATGAATGTCTTAACCATGCCCTTGTTTGTAAGTGTTACATTCTTAATATGATTCCTTCAGGAAAGATAGTATGGAAAATACAAACCCTTAACTTCCTTTGATTACAAATAGCTGATTGTTCACTGGCTGTAGTTGCCTATGCCTATACACGTTGCTATGAAAATGCTGCTGTGTTGAGAATGTTCTGCTCTCCTACAGTGGGACAAAATTACCCTATCGCACTTCTTTTGTGAATGTGTAAAGATCAGCCTCCAAATTTACCTAGATATAAAAAAATCTATTGAACCTATCTTGTCCTCAAAAAAATCAAAAAGCTTGAATTCGATTTCTTTTTAAAAGACCACTAATACTGAAAGTACATTAATTTGTAAATATAAAGGCTGGTACATAGATCTCTAGCTATTCTAGCCGTAAGGCCTCTTCACTCCCCATCCCCAAATCCCTGCTGGCTAAGTTATACTCCCTTAAAAAATAAGCTGCTTAAAACCTTATGCAATAGAACAACTAATATGGGGAAGAGGTACATGCACTGAATGGAATTATATTGGTAGGAAATACATTTTTCTCAGTTTTCCTTTGTATGCTAGCAGAAAATTCAGTACGCTATTCAGAGTCACTTATACATGTGGAAATTGTTGGTGTGGGTATTCAGCGGAGTAGGGGCCTGTAGTACAATCAGCATAAAAGTTTTTAGAAAAAAATGAAAAGCTAACTTGCTATATTTTCTGCTGGGATTGCTGGTTTGACTGTTAAAGGTAATAGTGTTAATGTAATGTATTTAGACTTCTGTAAAACATTTCGTCTGATACTACATGACGTTTTGATTAAGAAATTAGAGCAATACAAAATCAACATGGCCCACATTAAGTGAATTAAAAGCTGGGTATAGTATTTATTAGTGGCTTGGAAGAAAAATGAAAATCTTTACCAACAGGGACAGCAGATGACAAATATTGGGGAGAGCTAAATAGTGTAAAAGATACATCACTGAGAGAGCAAGTGACCTCAATCACTTGGTAAACTTATCCATCCAAATAAATACATTTTAACAGAGCCAAATTCATAGTCATAGAGCCAAAACTCAGCTCGTGCCTACAGATGGGGACAGATCAAGGGAATACTGAGAATCTGGAAAGGTTTCAGCAGCCACAGTAAACAAATGGTTCAGCCTTTGTGTTTGATTCCCATAAAGTAACTCCTGGAATACTATGTGCAGCCCTGGAAATGATCAGAGATGAGCTAATGGCATAATCAAAGACAGGAGAAACATGCTTTGCAAAAATACCTTGAGGACTGTCGTCTATTTACTGGATTGAAAAGAAGGTCAAGGATCGATGTGCTGTGAAACCTCTGACTGCCTACACAAGGAATGTTCATTTGATGTCTTTGGTCTTTTGGAGAAAATATATGTCTCAGTACCTAGAAGCTAGAACTGGCCAAGTGCTATGCTAAAAATAAAAAGGAAAATTAGAGCACTGAATACTACTGACAGCATTGAAAGAACCTGTGAAAAGCTGCAGTAGATTCTTGATTGCAGGTAAGTTACTGTTAAGAGGAAATTCTAGAAGTTATACGGTAGTCCAAGCAAGAACTGATATAGAGTAGTCCTCTGATCTATATAACACAGGGACTACTAACAAGAAATTTCAGTTTTAGCCACGTATAACGTATAAAAGCAAATATGTGAAATTTGGTCCTGTTACCAGCAATAAAACAAACAAAAACTTCTCTTAATGATAACTTGGGTAATGAACTGGAGTGGTGCTTATTCGTGTGAGCCAAAATCCAAATAAAGAGCTTGCATCTTGTAGCAACTGGGAGAAGGACGGACTCCAACTCTCCTCTGTACTCCGGGCATTGTGTATCAGTGTATAAGGTACAGGAGATCTCCCTCCTTCTGAGGTGAGAACTGGAGGCCTGACAAGATTCCCACAGGCATCTCAGATGGCATTCAGCACCTATTCTTAGGTGCCTGAACGGGTTTCCATGTATCGAAATCTCTTAAAAGGCTGAGCTTCAGGCCTTTCTCCCAAACAGAGGGCTTTTGAGCAGAGGACACAGTAGTAGAGTTTGTTGTCAGACATTGCGTCTACTGCCTCTTCTTTTTGCATGCGACACCTGGTGAGTTGTTGAGAGAGTCCTTGCTAAGCGCTTTTCATTTTATGTGAAAAAGTAACGAACAGGATATATTCAGATCATTCAGGTTTGTTAAATACAGTGATTCCCACTTACGTTAATAAATTAGATGTGTTGTACTTATTTGATAGTTTGCTGATTTCAAAGAATCTTTCAAATGGCATATTAATACTCAATTATTTTAGCTTAAAGAGGAGTATTCCAGGAAACTGACAGATTTACATCTCTGTGTGTGTGTTATAAAGATAGGGGGTTTTGTGTGGCATAGGATGTACTTTATATTTCAAGTGCTTCCTAATGCTATTTATTTGCCTGAGACAAATACTGTAGCTTATCAGCAAAGAAAGGGCCGTTTCCGGATCATTTTGGTGAGTGATGTCCTAGCACTTTCACACCTAGCCGTGCTAATTCACAGTCTCTGTCTGGTTCATGGCCTCTTTCTATATGTGTAATACTAAAGTTATGAGCCTCAGAGGCACACTTTCTCTTAACATAGCCATGCATGTGTCTGTGAGCAACTGCACCAGAAAATGTTAAAATATATTTCGGAAACATTGTCTTCTTTGGGGGAATGGGGAGAGACAGAGGTCCTTAGAATACGAAACACCCATTGATAAGCTCCTCTAAGACCGCCTTCTCGTTAGTGAATGAGCAAAAGCCCTGGGTCCTCAACCACTGTGGTCCAGACAGCCTCCTTCAGTCCCTTCCAGCAATTTAATTCCACGGGTGTGTGTCTAAAACCTCCTTTAGAGAGAGACTGTCTCATGGAAATTTCATACTGGTCAACACTTCCTGCCAGTCGTTTGACTTGGAACACTTGGCACCTCTTGGTGACTCAACTGGCTTCTTTTCATGAAAAGAGAAGCAGGTCATCGAAAGACTGTGACGCCACCCATTTTGAGCCGCGATTTGTTGTGTTTCTGTCCAGTATGGAAATTAAGCCTGGCTATCTTGTATATAAATTTATAATGTCCTAACTTAGATGAACCTCTGAAAATCCTGGTAGTTCTCTTTGGAACTAAAGAGTAGACTGGCTTGCATAGATGCCCAACAAATCCTAAGTGAAGTGCTTTCAGTACAGCACCTCCTATACAACATCTGTCAGTAGATATTCTCATTATTTATTTTAGGTATATATGTCTATAGACACTCACATATGTGTGTGTATGGATGTACATATATATATTAACATATTCATGCGTATTTTATGTACATATTTATAGACACACATACATACACACACATGTACATGTAATCCACTAAAAAGAGCACCTGTATGTCATCCTAATGAGTTTCTGACAATTCTTAAACCAGTGCAAATCCATTCATTCCCCCTCCCCCATTGATTAGCAATTTAAAATCAGACATTCTACCAGAAGCTTCTAATTCCAGTAATACAAATGGGCTTCAAGTTATAACCTGGATATAATAGCGAATGCTAATGTTCTAAGAGTACCCTAACATTGCTGTTACACAGCTGATCACAGTGCCAAAGAGCACAGCAATCTAGCATCTGTTGCACTCTATCACTGTAGTACCCAAGCAATGTTATATAACAAGCATAGGAGGAAGACCACCTCTCTAAAAATGTGAACAAGTACTCAGTAAATAATGTTCCTGAATGAAACAAGGACATTGTGGCAAGACACCTTACTTCCCACTTCTTTGCTTTAGTCAAAAAGCACTTAATGCAGGAAGAAGTGCATTTTGTCTTAAAAAAAATGTGTCTCTCAACTACACTCAAGCCCGTACTTGGGATATATTAAGTATATGGACCAAAATGGAAGGAGAGAATTCAACTTAATTTCATTCTTTGTATTATCTGCTCTAGCCAACTGTATGTCTAAGATTAGAGGCATAAAGAATTTTGAAGCAGAAAAGACCCTGTCTTGTTTTCTTCTGGAATACAGTTATTGACTGGACCTTGGAAATAAATTTTGAAAGCAATTACCTGAGTATTACAGGGCTTTCCTGAAACTGCCGGCTTTACTACCTTAACATGGAGCGTGGACTTCAGAGGTGGCCAGCACACAACTCTCTTACAGTGGTACTTTGTGATATCCAGCTGCCTGACACAACGTTTGCTTGCAGCGGCCCAAAGCATCACTCTGAGATGTGTGTCACCTGTGTTATGTGAGCAGTCCCACTGATTTCAGTGGCACTACTCATGTTCAGTGTCTGACCAATAATTAACTACGTTTGCTGCATCAGGACCCACTGTGCCTTCAGACTGGACTCTTAAGCTACGGAAAATAGGATTTTCGTGTTTTGTGGTAACAGGAGGAGAAACGTGCCAGGATCAGAGAAAATATCTATTATAAAGAACAGTCTGGGTGACTATTTTTTTCACTGGTCTTGAGCTACAGAAGAAGCAGCTAACATCTGAAAATTCATCCATGTACTAAAAACCAGCAAAATGCTTATAAGCCATTTAACTTTTGCTTCACTACCTACATATAATATACATAGATTATCCAGGGCTCTCCTGTATACAGGAATTATTGTGATTCTGTGTACATAATGGGGGAAAAAAAAGGTGTAAAGTAAGAGACAGGAATGGGGGCTGAGGGAAGAGGAAACTACAGAGAGTGATGGGAAAATGCACTATTCACAATTGTGTGGATTAGTGTAGAGAGAACCGTGTGGCTTCTATTTTAATTGAGGCCACTATTTCCACATGAACGTCGGTCCTGACGAGAGTTAGCATGATGGCAAATACCGATGTATCACTACAGTAAAAGCAATAAGTTGATGAAGCAGATCAGCTAGCCCACCCAGCATAAAGACTCGTTGCTTATGAGCAAAGCAGCTGCCTTCATAGAGGGAAATTAATATTTTTGCTATCTCAAGTTGTAGGGTAGACACCTGCCACCTCCACAGAGAACCTAACTGTAGCTGTGTTTGGCATCCTAACAAGTTGCTGTGGATTTAGCTGACTGCTACAAAGGCGTGTTGAAGTCCTAATTTTGAAGGAGGCACAACAACGCACTTCAAAAGGTGACAGTATCATTTCAATAGCCCATCATCTCTTCTCAGAAAGTAGCTTTTAAGCCAATGATCAGAGCTATATTAGTAGACTGAAGCAGATATGTTCCGACAGTACTGTTGAGTGTGATTTCAACCATACAAAAAGCACAAGTGTTTATGTGTTTGTGATGTGGACTTATATATATGTGTATGTAACTGCATGGATTATTTGCATGTAATTAAATATCTTCAATGGTTTGCATGAAAGAATTTGAAGAAAAGGTGCTATTGTTTCCAGAGAATTACCTGCAACATATTGTGCAAAACTATGTTCTCTTTGTGCGAATTTCGAAAGTCCCAGCTTCACAAGTGCTAACTCTATACTGCCTTTGTGCCCTGAAAGGAAAATAATGGCTTTTCTCACATCAGGAATAATGAGTAGAAAATGATGTTGAATTTCTGTTCCAAAAGACAAAGATATAGGACATTCTCCACTCTCTGTGAAGCATGAAGACTAAGTGATCTGTGCCTCCTGGTTGCGACGCGTGTATCTGGCATAGTATCAGTAAGTATATTTTTCATTTCCTATTTGATAGTATTCGTTAAATTGATTGTACACTTACACTTAAATCATGTCAACTATGAGTAAGCAACAACTAAGTATGGAGGTATGTCCCAATTGGCAGGAAAACTCAAATCAACTTGTAAATTGGTCTAAGAATGAAATTCCCAAGAAATAGCTGTAATAACTTCTGTGGCATCAAGGGATCTGAGAACTAAAATCAGAGCAATATTTATTAAATCAATTCTTAATGTCAGAAGGAAGCAAAGCACATATTCAAGGGTCACTGTAAGCGTCATCCTTCTTCAGATTTGTCTGCAGGTTCCAGCGGGGTTGTACTGATTTCCACATCTGCCAGACTCACACAAGGCACAAGAGTAGGTGTAGCTTCTGAAGCAGGTTGCATCTGGTAGAGGTCATGCAAATTTACCTGATCTGCATAGCCATTCATCTTGGATTTTTGTATAATTCTCTTTATTTTAGTGTTGGGGCAGTTTACAAGTTTTTATCTACCCACCATCAAAAAAGCCTTGTAAATTGAGATCTACTATTGCTGTCATTTCGTTCAAAGACATGGCTACCAGAAAAAAGACACAGGCCAATACTGTTGGGGCCTGGACTATAATAACTTCACCCTGGCCGAAAGGGAAGTCCACAAAGGAGCAGAGATTTGAATCTGGGTCTTTCTTAATCTCAGTTAAGACATGATCTACAGAGCTGTGCTTTATTTCTGGGTGCCCTCATCTTCCAAGGAACTGCCTGAGTTTATTTATATGCCCCTCGATTTCAGTGGGCTTGATGTACTTCAAATCAAACATACATATTAGCCTTCACCTCTGCCAGTTTAGGAGAGGAATAATTTCTAAAGAAATACATGAGTTAGAGAAGGCAAGTTTGACAGTCTTCTGCAAGCCTAAAACATGTGACTAACAGGAACTCATGCCTGGAAGTAACAAAACTTCAGTATTTCACGGATGACTTTAGCAAATAAATTATTGAAATAGTCTTTAAGAGCACATCTTCACAGGGTCCTTCTTACGATTTCCAAAAAGTTCGTTACTGGCAAGTTGGAGTTCTCTCCTGAAAGGATTCAAGCAGACGCGTTAGGCTCTGTGGAATTCATGCTGTGTCTTCCGTCCATCTTGCACTCGCAGGAAAGTGATCAGTTAGTGCTTCTGGAGGCATCCTGAAGAAACTGCCAGTGCTGTGAACAAGTGTGAGAAGTTCCTGCTGCCCTTATCAGCATTGGAGCTGCCAGTCAGCTGCTGCATCCAAAGATACCATCAGAAATTCAGCTGTTTGGGACTCTTTCAGGGGGGTTTTGTTCCTGTTCAGAGAAACACAGGTGTACTCACCAAGAGAAGACAAAAGATCGAGGCTGAGAACTTCTTCTTCCATCAGTTTTTACTGAGCTGTATTTAGAACAAGAAAGCTCTTCCCTCATAGTGCTGACAACAGCTATTTAATATAATTGACACGGTCTCCCACAGCATCCTGATGGCTAAGCTGAGGAAGTGTGGACTGGACGATCGGATAGTGAGGTGGACTGCGAACTGGCTGAAGGAAAGAAGCCAGAGAGTCGTAGTCAATGGGGCGGAGTCCAGTTGGAGGCCAGTAACTAGTAGGGTGCCTCAGGGGTCGGTACTGGGGCCAATATTATTTAATATATTCATTAATGATTTAGATGAGGGAGTTGAGTCTACTATCAGCAAGTTTGCTGATGATACTAAACTGGGAGGATTGGCTGACACGCCAGAGGGCTGTGCTGCCATCCAG
>VWYH01005706.1:420493-456318 GCA_013399365.1 Pampusana beccarii
CAGAGCACTGGAACAGGCTGCCCAGGGAGGTTGTGGAGTCTCCTTCTCTGCAGACATTCAAAACCCACCTGGACACCTTCCTGTGTAACCTCATCTAGGTGTTCCTGCTCCGGTGGGGGGATTGGACTAGATGGTCTTTTGAGGTCCCTTCCAATCCCTAGCATACTGTGATACTGTGATAATTGTTGAAGACTTGAAGCAATTTCCAGTCCAAGTACATTAATTTACATTCAAATTACGTTACCTTACATTCTTTCACTTGTCCAATGAGAAAAAAAAAATAGGAAAAGGTAATTTAAATATGTCTGCTGACGTCAGAAAGCTGGGCCTGAAGTGTGAGGGGCGTTCAAGGAAGGTCACAGCATGTAAACTCAAATGTCGTTGTTCTTACACTGCTATCTCTGGCTATGTGAAATATTAGGGTTGGAATTAGGTCTGCCAGAAAATTGAGGTTTGGAATGTCCAAAATAATTCCTGAATTTTCGTCTAGTTTGTCAAGTAGCTCAAGCTGAAAGAAAAGAGATCTTTTCTGGAACACAGTGTTTTGACATTTTTGAAGTGAGATGTTTCGATTTTTCACTCTAGAACAACATTTTGTTTCAAAACTTATCTAGCAACGATACTTGAAAAGCATTCAAACACCCAGAATTGAGCTAAACATTTTGTTTCGGGTCAAGGAAATGTCCCTCTTCAATTCACAATCCTTTTTCCTTAAAATATCAGTTATTTCCATGATGTTACTGTTGCGGGCAATGGGTAGCTAGATGGTCCCCTGACAACCACAGAGGTATGCAGTTGGAGAAACTTTCACTGCCTTAAGAAAAAGCTGGAAGGAAACCTGGATAGTTTTGGTGACTGTAACATGGAAGTGTGGGGGGGCGGGGAGAGAACTGCAGGAAGTTTTATGCCAAATCCCTGACATTACCATTTTACATTGGGATGATCCAATGCCTCTCCATAAAAACAGTGCTGAGGCTTTTTGAAGTGCTGGGAAGATATTTTGCAAATCTGGCGAAAGAAGCAGGAATGTCTACAGACATGTTTTTTCATCCTCATTTCTTCCATGAGCACTGCTGTTCCCACAGGGAAAGAATAACCTAACTTTTCCTTTTTAGCTGCCATTTATTGCTAGTGTTATGTCATGATAGATTGAACTATTTAATGTAGCATCATATGTGAATGAGCTGAAGTGAACAAAAAAATTAGCAAATAAAGCTTGAACTCTTCGGATTCCATATTTGGGGTGAAATTAAACTTTCAGATCAACTGTCTGTTCTTGCCTTGATCTTTATTTAAAACAGACTGATTTCTGAAGCCTGTGTTCTTATATTTCACATGATGGTTACCAAAACACAAAACCATAAGAAAATAGGAGTGCAAAATGCCTTCTATTTGATAAGATCAGGGACTTTAGAAAAACAAATTATGTCACATATCCTGTACTTTACCATCAAGGGAAACCTGGGACACATTTTTTTAGACTGAAAAGTTAATATCCTGTTGTTCAAAGGCACACTTACGGTGTGACTGTAGTATGTCATTTGTGGCAAATTGGCCCTTGTGATTACTTATGTTCTTTGTAGAGAGAACATGTTTTAAAGAGTGGTTAGTTTCTATTAACAAATGCCACTGCTTTGCTATTTGGCCACATTTGAAGAAAATGTATACTGTTAATCTGAACAGCTGTTAAGTGCTATATGGCTTTTCCCTTTCTCTTATGAAACACTCTTCTGTCAAAATTTGGGATCAGCTTTCCTGCTTATATGAGTTTGGGACTGACAAAGTAAGCTAGAATGAGAGCAGATGCTTGGCAATTTTTAGTGCCTGATTTCTCTGAATCTTTCAGGTTTTGTCAACCTTCTTTCCCTTGTGCTTTCATGATTAGAGACTGCAGTTCACTCCAAGAGATGTTTTTTGGATGTGACTGCTCCTTTAATGAGACTAAGCCTATCTCCCAGACTTGTTTCACTTATAAACCCCAACTATGTTTATCATAGTTGCCCTCAAAGGATTTAATCTGCTTACTTCAATGCATATTATCATCTTCTAGGAGGCAGCACTAACTGTACTGGCACTTGAAGCACAATGTGTGCGGGAAGTAGAAATACTTGAATTGTATGGCAAGCAAATTACATTTCTCTAGTGCTAAAAGGTCAGTCAGTCAGATGATCTTTCAAAGCAAGTAACAGAAGAAACCAAATGGTTTCCTTGAGTGCACTTTCTTGCAAACCCTGGTCTTATTTCCACATGAAGTACAGTGAGACCCTGAACCCAGGAGGTGTGGGGCACATATGGAGAACGTTCTGCATTCTGGAAAGGGCCTCTGCCTTCACCAGAGATCAGACATGGGCAAGAAAAAATGGTGCAGTAAAAGTAGACATGAATAATAGAGCTTGCTCTTACTGTTTATTACATCCAAATTAATCCAATGCTAAATTCTTAAGAGAATTTTCCCCCACACCTGCCTTTGTATTTACAGCCAGCATGAAGGATGGGAGCTTGCTGTGCCGTGCACTTTGCAAAGCTGTGGGAAATAAACGCTGCCACAGGAGAGAGGGAAGGTTGCAATCCTCTGTGCACAAACTATTTCTGTGTATAGGTATGTAGGTAAAATGTTCAGTATTGCGAAGTGCCATCAACCTTCCTCCCTCATAGGTGGATCTCTCCAGTGATTAGGGCAAGAGGTGAGGAAAGCCATGAAGGATGTGAGCTCAGGGACCCCCTTGGTGATGTAGTGCAGGATGGGGGGCACCAGAGCAGACAGGGCTTGAGGACCTCCAGGTGAAAATGTAGGGATGTCGTCTTTGGGATGGGAAAGGATTTGGGCAGGGACAAGATCTCACAGGTGGAAAGGGCAGAGTCAGGGAAGGCTTTGGAGAGGAGAAAGAGGAACACTGTTGTGAGGGATGCCCAGCTCGGTTTAATTTCCTAATGCACTGTCAGTAAAAGGTGTATACAGCACTTATAATCCTCTTTAAGCTAAACTGAAGACCTGATGTTCTGATTTGAAGATTCGTATCTGCACTGGTTGTTGCTGCCTCAGATGATTCCAAAAACATCTAAAGACTCAAAAAGAAGGTTTAATTTTTTGCTTCCCATAAGGGAAAGCTCCGAGACAGGATAATCCGTACTTTATATTTGATACAAGTAGATCTGGGAGACATTGAAGCAGTTCACCAGGAAAGTGGAAGTCAGAGCTATATAAGAATGGAACCAGTGGATTTGTACTTTTTTTCTGATGATGTGCTAAATCTAGTGTGTTAAAAAAATATGTTGTAAGTAACACACTTCAGACAGACAGTGAAGGTATATGCACTCTTGTTTCAGGGGTATGAAAATCTTACCTTGCAGTGAAGCAGAAGTATCCAGCTGCTTCAGATAACTTAAGTGCTTGCTACATAGAAAAAGACAGATAAACAAAGTCCTGCACCATATCTGTAATGAAAAAAAAACACATTTCCATGTGAAATTTTCATGTAAGAAGAGTTTCTTCATACCCCTTGTCCCTAGTCCCAGGAGGTAATCATTTGGTTTGACAAAAATGCCTGGCTGTGATTGACTGGTACAAGTCTGAGGTTAAACACTGCTGTTGAGTGTTTGAAAGTATTTCATCGATAATCCACAGCATCTCTTTCCCTGTGTAGCCAGCAAATAACAGCTGTTAGCAGAGCATTATAGCACATAATGCACTTAACCGTGATATTTCATTGGTTTAGGTGCTATTCCTTTGTCAGAGATACCTTAATAATCTTATCATTACATGCTCGACATTATTTTAATAGTTTTGGCAACCACATATATAAATAAATTAGAGACATACAGCAAGGTCTGACCTGCTTTTCATGTCACTTCCTGACTGAATTCAAGACTAACTTTCCCTAAAGTTATCAAAATGTTTACACAATATATAAGAACCGGCCTCTCTTCCCGTTTATTTTCACTGTGTATGCAGATCGTGATCTCTCTTTCAAACTAGTCTGAATTACACAGCTAGTCCAAGACCCTGAATCAGCAGAAACTGAAGACCTTCTATTTTCATAAAGGGTGGTGTTATCAAAACAGGAAGAATTTGGCTGAAAGAACACTGTGTCTTTTATATTCCTTAGCCTCCCAGTTCCCATTGAACTGATTAAATGTTCCAGGAACTCCATCTCTCTGGGTGGGTGCAGAAATACACTGTGATGATTTCTTTAAAGAATACTACCAGGTGGCTTGGGAACGACAGTTTAATTTTGTTCTAGAAAGAGCTGAGTGTGAGAAAAACTGCTATGAATGGAAAGTCTTCTGCCATCTCTCTCATCTTTCAAGAGATGGTAGGTGAAGTGTTGGCTCTCAAGAAAAAAATATCATTGTGTTAATTTATATGAGCTATGGTATCATAAGAAAATGAGACTGCTATGATATCATAAGAAAATGAGACTTTCTCTGAATCAGGGGGAAAAAAACCTCTGTATACTATCTCTACTCGTTAATTACCACAAATACTAATAACTTGGATGGGAATTGTGCAACTCAATTTCATTCAGGTGGAACGTCAGAGCAGATTTCCCAGCACACGGGATGCAAGAACCTTCCCTGATTTATCTAAAATGAGCAAGAATCATTTAGTTTTTTTCAGCAACATTATGTGGACTCCACTCCTGTAGAAGAGATTATTATTCACTAATAAAAAACCATGTCAATGCCACTCTTGGAAACAGTCTGTGATATCTACTTGTTATAAATGACAGATTGTAAGTACATTCTTTTCTCATATATTTGAACTTATTAAACAATAAACTATTACCTGTTAGTCTAACTCAGCTCCTGGTAAAATAATGAAGAGTATTATTTAAAGAATTACACAATTATCAGGCACATTCAATGTGTGTTCACAAAGAGAAAGTCCTGATTAACTAGTTTGATACCCTTCTATCGTAAGGCCACCTTCCTATTGGATGAGGGGAAAGTGGTGGATGTAGTTTTTCTGAATTTCAACAAGGCTTTTGATACTGTGCCTCTCAGCATCCTTCTAGACAGGCTGACCAGCTGTGGGATGAGCAGGTTAAGGGTGTGCTGGGTGAAGAACTGACCGAAGGACAGGGCTCCAGGGATAGCAGTGAATGGGGCTACATCTGTCTGGCAACTGGTCGCCAGCAGTGTTCCTCAGGGGTTAATTCTGGGGACAGTTCTATTCAACACATGTATCCACGATCTGGATGCAGGAGTTGAACTCATTGTTAAGAAGTTTGCTGATTATACCAAACTGGGAGATGCTGTTGGCTTTCTTGAGGGACAAGAGGCCTTGCAGAGGATCTAGACAGACTGGAGCATTGGGCAATGATTAATGGAATGAAATCTAACATGAACAAATGCCAGATTCTGCATCTGGGGTAGAGTAACATTGGACACAAGTATAAATTGGGAGAGAAGTGCCTGGAGAGCAGCCCTACAGAAAGAGACCAGGGGGTGCCAGTTGACAACAGCTCAGTACCAGTCAGCAGTGTGTGACCAGGCAGCACGCAGGGCAAACTGCATATTGGGGGCATCAAACACAGTGAAACCAGCCGGTCAAAAGAGGTGATTACCCAGCATTGGTGCAGCCTCACCCTGAGTGCTGTGTGCAGTTCCGGGCCACACAATTTAAAAAGGATGTGAAGGTCCTTGAATGCATCCAGAGGAGGGGAACAAACCTGGTGGAAGGGCTGGAAGGCACGAACTGTGAGGAGTGGCTGAGGACTTTGGGACCTCATTGCTCTCCACAGCTTCCCGAGGAGGAGACGTGGAGAGGGAGGTGCTGAGCTCTTCTCCCTGGGATCCAGTGGTGGAATGCATGGGAATGGTTCCAAGCAGCACCAGGGGAAGTTTAAACTGGACATTAGAAGTTTTTCTTAGTGAGAGGGTGGTGAGACACTGAAATAGCCTTCCTAGAGAGGTGATCAATGCTCCATGCCTGTCAGTGTTTGTGAGGCATTTGGACAGTACCCTGAATAACATACTTAAACTTTTGGTCAGCCCTGAATTAGTCAGGCAATTGGACGAGATGATTGTCATAGGTCCCTTCCAACTGAAATATTCCATTCCACTCCATTCCATTCCATTCCATTCCATTCCATTCCATTCCATTCCATTCTTTCTACAAAGGAGGAGCTGAGATTCCGAGAAACATTTGTCTAACACAATAATTCTCATCTTCACCAAAGATCCTGTGCTTTGACAGTCCTGAATTTCAGCCCCAGATCCTTAGGCTGATTTGGAAAATTACTCTTTTTCAACTGTACCATACGGTTGATCGAAACCAATTTTCCACAGTCTACTTGTCTTTCATTCAGAGCTGGTCAACATATTAAAGTGGCATTTTCTTTTCTGGCACAAAAAAAAGAAAAAAAATCCAGTTAAAATTAGAGTCAAAACCAACTATTTCTAAATATTCTAAACAAATTAGTGCTCATTTTGTCTACGTTATGATTTTTAAAAGATGCTGATCTCTATTATAAAAGCAGTAATGACTTCATGGAATTTTTCATTGACAAAACTATGAACCAAATACATAATAATCACCAACACTTGTTTGAAAGTGAGAAGCAGGTGAAAAAACCCGGAACTATATTTAGAAAACACTTTAAGTAGTCCAGTAACTCTTCATTATTCTGGTGCAGATCAAAGTAAGTTGTCCTAAAGTAATCACTAATATGTAACATGTACATAAATATAACATACAGAACAATCTAAAATACATCAAGGGCTTCAACTATATTTTTCTAAAATGAATAATCCCTCCACAATGATTGAGGTAAAGACTCAGGAGTCTCAGGTAGCTTGAGTTGTCTCAAGCTGTTCCATCCCTCCACACTGGAAGAAGCCTTATTATTTTGCTCATCTGCTCTCAGATACCTACTTAATCGCACTGTGGTCACCAGGCAGTCTGCATGTTAATATTAATAAAATTCTTTGATAGACAGAGTCCGGTTGACTCTTGTTTTAATGTACATTGTGAAAGTGCAAGTTGTTGCTTACCTCCCTACTTTCCTCCAAAGCACTGCGTGGAGAGAACCATTGAATTGCAGTCTCATCCGAAATCCACAGTCCAGATCACAAGGGCCTTCTTCACACATAAGAGAAATGTGTGATACCCGGTCACGCATAAGCCTTCCCAAGGAGCTGAGTTGTCCCCATAGGTCACCTTGTTCTCATTCTCACCCTTTCTTTTCTAAACCACAAAAGTTTTCCTCCCTCCTCCTAAGGTGCATTTGTCTCTTTCCACATGTCCTTCTGAGGCTGGGTCTCTGCTTCAAAATCAAGCAACGAGTGAAGAAGAGAGCCAGGGAAATATTGGAAGAGCTGGAAGAGCACCAGCATTGCACAAAATTGCATTAAATAGCAGGTTTATTTAAGCATTAATGGAAGAAATTCCTCTGTGCAAAGCAAACTATGGGTATAGCTGAATTAAAACATCACGCCTTTAGGATTTTGATGTGATAAAAATCTTTAAGTTCCATGCCAAAATAACTGCAACCTTTATCTTTTGCTAGAGCTCTAGGGTTTTTCTTTTTTTTTTTTCTCATTTGTAACTACTGTTGCATGTCTGCAAGGTGTGGAAGGCTACGGACCTGGTGTTGGAGAGGCTGTTACGAGATATCCTTGTAGCGAAGGATCTCAAGCTGTAAAAAACAGATCTGTTTCTCTTCCAACCAACATCAGCAGGAAGAGTGGAAAAGACCTTTTTCTGTGACCATGAAATATGCATGAAGTGACAGCCAGCTAAGTATGACAGCGTTTTGCCTCGTATTGTCTCAGAGCGCATCCAGATAAGCTGTGGTAAACGGAGCCAAGGCAATTTAAGATGCTGCATTCTGCATGCTGGCAGTCACTCTCACCGCGGCTGAGCAGGCAAGGACGGTGGTAACCACAGGTTCCTCAGCACTGAAGTCCACAGTCTGACGTATTAATTTCAGGTGCCCTCTCTTTTGTTTTCTGTATGTGATGCCATATGGACGCACTGTGAGAGAGGCCAACGCATATGCTTTTGGGAAAGTTAACAAAACCCAGTGAAAAGCAGGTAGGAAACAGCATAGATGATCTCATCCTAGTCCTATTAGTTACTGAATGGTTTACATCTCCGAAAAGCCTACTTAAGATTTTCTGACACCTTTTTTTCTCCTTTTTCATTTCTATTATATAGCTTATTATACAAAAAACACATTCTCTTTTCTTATTGAACTTTAACTTTGAACTACATTCTTGGCCAGCAGTGCAGTCAGTGGTAATGGCTTCCACAGTCTAATTATGTTTTGTATCGGATAATATTTCCTTTTATCAGGTCTGAATTTGCGACCTTTTGATTTCTTTGAATGCTTCATTGTCACACGTGTTATGAGACAGGAAGGATAGAGGTTTCTGTTCTGCTTTCTCTGCAACAATCATTATTTTGTGTGCTCTTATCATGTCTCCTTTTATTCACAGCCTTTCACAAATAAACAGTCCTAGTCTTTTTAATCTGTCTTCCTAAATAGTTTTCTCATGTGCTTAATAATTTTCAGTGCCCTGCTCTGACCCCTGTCTAATTCTGCAATATCCTTTGTGGGAGGGGGTGCTGAATGTAGTAGTAGAATACCAGATGAGCTCCTGCATATATATGTATTCCCTACTGTAACACAAAGAGCAGAAGTTAGTTTAAGCTGGTACATTATGGAAATTTCATAAAAGGTCTAACTTTTCATAACAGCCTAGGAAGGAATAACATTGGGCTTATGTTCTATTTATGAAAGAAATCTCCAATATGACTTTATTTTGTACAGTGTTCCGGACGTCAGCTGTATCTGGAAATGCTTTGTGGAATAAATATCAGAACAAATGGATTCTATAGTAAATAGTGGTAGCAAGAAATAGCAGCTAAGGATAGATCTGGAAGAGCATTTAGACCCCAAACTGCCATATAGTCCAAGAGAAAACTTTGGTTGCTATAAGTTTCTAAATGAATCTATATTATTGTAATATTTCAGCTGGGGCGTGTGTTTTGAAGCGAGTTTCCTGTTTGCTCCTGTTTATCAGAGTTCGGTTCTCATGGCAGGGCACTCTCATCAAGCAAATAGAGCAAGAAAATGCATCTCAGCCGCTAGTGGGTGTCCAGCCCACAGCTCCAGACTACAGCTAATACGAAATAAAGCCTCTGTAATGTATGTAGTGCGGACTTCAGGTCCTCTGCGTCTCATGGACTGCTCTGCAGATGCAGTCTTCTTGTGCTGTAACTCCTTGCCACTGCCAGCTGGCCAGTGCATTCAAGCAGCTGAGTCAAAGGCCCGACACATCCCATAATACACAATTATGATCGGATTTACTCACATGAATAAGTCTCCCGACACTGTCTCTACTAACAGGTGAGGAAATGTGTTGGCATTTGGATAGTCCATATCAGGGGAACTTTCAGTGCTTAGCCCCATGCCCTGAAGGAGAATAGATACCTGGGATGAGGAGGTAAGGGTTTAAACAATCTGAGCTTGTTTAGGAGCAAACTCTGGATTTCTGCTGACAAGGCTTCAATGCAGAGCAGTGCTGGGAATGGTTTTGGGGAGCACAAGGAGAGACAGGGACCATTTTTGGATACCGGGACCACTGGACCACCAAACAATGCCTATAGTGTGCGCAGTCATATCTTGGACACAGGTGCGTCCCAAAGCTGTTGTCCTTGTATTCATCTGCAAGAAAAGGGGGCAGGCCCTCCCACACTGCCCCAGCCACAGATCTGTCTGTGTGAAGATCAGGCAGGAGTCAATGGCGAACGGTACCTGTGGTATCCTCAAGGTCCTGCACAGAGCTTTCCTGCAGTACCATGCACTGATAGGAGGCAGTGCCGAAAAGGTGGGGGAAAGAAATAGCAAAGTGGGATCATACCTTTAGTCCACCTTTGCAAGTTCTTCTCATCAGACTGAGAAGGAAAAAAATGAGGGGGATGAAGAACAGAGGAGTGGAAATGACATAAAGAAAAAGTGTCAAGGGAAAATTCTTGGGAATAGAAGTAATGAGGGCAAGGTAAGAAAGGGATCAGCCTGGCTGCCTACAAACCCCATTGATTAGCAACACAGAAAAACTCCTTACTGCTGTACCTTTTCCTCCAGACACAGAGGGCAATGGAAATACAATCTTCTGTTTGCAAAGCAATAGCATCAGACGATAGAGATAGGGCACATATGGGAACATCTGCTCTTCCTGAAAGATAAGCATGCAATAGGATGGGAACTATGACAGGATCACAGGTGTCAGTTTACCAGTGTGCATCAGGGAGGAACTAGAATTAAAGTCAGCAAAATGAAAGGAAAGATGCTGAAGTTAAAAATAGGTAAGAAATTGAGGGTGCAGCTTGTTCTAATAATCCAGAAGAAAAGCCCTCATGCCCTGGTTTCAGTTGGGACAGAGTTATTTTTTCTTCCTAGTATCTGGTATAGTGCTGTGTTTCTGATTTAGTATGAGGATAATGTTGATAACACATCGATGTTTTAGTTGTTGCTAAGTAGCCTGTGTACTCAGTCAAAGACTTTTCAGCTTCTCATGCTCTGCCAGCGAGGAGGTGCACAAGAAGCTGGGAGGAGATAGAGCCCGGACAGCTAACCCAAAGTGGCCAAAGGGATATTCCATAGCATAGGACATCATGCTCAGCACATAAACTCAGAGGAGTTTCCCCAAGGATGGTGATCACTGCTAAGGGCTGGGCTGGGCTTCAGTCTGTAGGTGGTGAGCAACTGCATTGTGCATCACTTGTTTTGTATATTCTTTTATTGTTAGTGGTATTAGTATTGTTATTATTGTTATTTTCCCTTTCTGTCCTATTAAACTCTCTTTATGTTAACCCATGAGTGTCACCTTTTTTTTTTTTATTCTCTCCCCCATCCCACAGAGAAGGGGTTGAGCAAGTGGCTGTGTGGCGTTTGGCTGCCTGCTGGGTTACACCACAACATTCTTCTTCCTTACTTGTATCAAATATTATAACAAAATAGTTCTGCCAGTTCCAATAATCCTTACTACCACTGGTCAACACTGGGAGCAATACTAAGTGTTTACAAAGTAAGCAAATCTAACTGGATAAGAAACAATAAAAAAACTTGTACGTAAATATAAAAACCTTTAGGATAAACATAAAATAGAAATAAATACCAATATGTAGAATAAACACCTATTGGACAAGCAGGAATATTTATACTATGTAAAACTATCATTACAGTCTATCGCAAACGTGAATGATATAGCTACAGACATATTGTTATTTCTAGTTCCAACCAGTGAGACTCTTGTCTCTCTACTCAGAAAAGGAGGGTGTCCTGATTAGGTAGGTGTGCCAGCCAGTCTGGTAAGGGATAAAATGCCCATTTAAAGGGTTTGGGTTTTTTCTGCAATCTTCTATAGCAGCATTGCGTGGAGTGTGTACCCCACGCCATGATCTGTGGAGAATAACGGTTGAATATATGAGAGGAAAAATAGAAGAACAAAGTGAGATTGTAACAAAAGGCAAATTACTAATATATCAAAGTATAAAACTAGTTAGCGTGGGGGTGGTGGACGACTAAACCACAGGAAAGTCCCTAAGATTTGTGACAGGACAGAACAAGTCTACCTTCCAGCTTTCTGTCTTAGCAAATGGAGGCCTATTTCAAAATAAAACAGGCTGTTTAAGACAATTATTAAGATTATTTAATTTTCTCTATGCATACAGCAAGTTGTTGAGACACTCTTTCTCTCTTTTGAGTCTCCTTGATACGTCATAACTATACACACAAGGCCCCATGCAAAACAGGCAGCGGTTTATTATGTTTCAAAAATCATTTTGATTCTCTTAATAAAACGGCACAGTCTTGTGCAAAGGAATGTGGCAGAGGCTTTTTGTTTGAAATTTATGCAATTTTTTTGTTTTACCACATTCACTTTCTAAATTCAATAGCACTGAACAGACAGCTTCCAGTTTAGGTCTGGTAGACCCATGTGAAGGTAAGCACAAGCACACACACACACACACTCTCTACATGTATATGCAGTAATTTGCAGGACAGGAGCCAAAAATAGCCGAATACTGTTAAATATTAATGCAAAGAGCATCTGGAGGTTGCTGTTCGCTGTGCACAGCCGCTATGCGTAATGGTCTTACAAAACTGAAAAGTGATGCCAACTTTTATCAAGTGCCATTTATTGGTGCTTTCCTCATTTGTATATATATAAGTATGTCATGTGCTTGTAGTGGTTCAGTTGCCAGATGGAGAGAAAAAGGATATTGATAAAGGGTTTTCAAAATGTTTTTGCTAATTCTTGTCATATGTTATTACTGTTTCGAGAGGATTGTACACCAATGGACGACTATGGCTTCAAAATGAACTAAGTTGGGTTATGTTAAAGTGACATGCACATCCTTATTTAACAAGCTATAATATTTTTGCAATTTAAAATTTTCCTTTTGATCTGGAAAACAGTCTCAAAATTGCTCCCTTGATGATAATGTAACAGTGAGAAATCAATACTGATGACATTACAGCACAGTTATCAGCTTCTTGTTCATACTGCTACAAAGAGTAATGGGATCTTTTGCAGTGATTTATCCTCAAATATTCTTTCACGGTCAGAAATGCCAGTCCCTGGACAGAATATAATGAGAGGACTTCTCATACGCAAATACCACTTAAGGGCTTCACACAACCAAGTGAGGAGAAATTGAACTTACATAAGTGCATAATCTAGGCTGGAGAGAACTCTCAATCATGGACTTTCTTAAGAGTAATCACTTCCCTAAGTCCTGCTTGCAGACAAGATGTGGCTTGACTGCTTTCATTGTCTTCTCACTTAACAAAATTAGTCAAAGGCAGCTTGTGGCAACCAGGAATTTTATTTCCTAAAAATCATGTGTCTGAAAATAAGATTCTAAACCTGAAATATTTGCTCACTCATGTGCACTCAGACAGAACACATTATCTACTGCCTGGGGCTGATGGACTAACTTGAGAAGTCGGTCCAAGATATGAGAAGTATGAGCTTTTACGTCGCTGATTTCTGAGATTCATTTGTATAGTTTAATGTTGATTTAACTCTGAGGGGACACAAAATGGTATAAACAGTTCAGCATTTAAACTATCATTGTCATGTCCTCCTGGCTTTCATAACAATTCACAAACAGCATCTGAAATTTCTCAGAAACAGACTATTGTTTTTCTTGCATAGTTGATAGCTTTTCCCCACTGTTATTATATTATACGTATATTTATGGCATTAAACCAGAGTTACTGCAGTTGAACTTCACAGTACGTAAGGTATTTTGCTTTATGGATCACAAAAAGCAAAACTTTCTGGTAAGGCATGTAACCATGTTAAAGGTAGATGAAGTTCTGCCCAGGACACTAGAAGTTTCGAAAAGCATTGGAGCACTTACCTTTACTCCTTCCAGCTACCATGAGAGCAGCTAACACCATAACTTACACAGAAAACAGTTCATTTTCTCTCTTTGTCTTGTGTCTCTTGTCCCTTGCTCCACAAATTTCATTGCAACTGTAAGTTAAAGTAGTGCTAAAAAAGCCTGAAAAATATTAAATTTAATTATTGTACCTGGGCAACCGCAGTAATGAGTAGCATGAGATTTTAACTGAGAATAGGCTACTAAACAGGATGTCCGTGACCCGTCAAAGGATTAACCAGGGCTACACAAGACTTGTGATGCTGCAGGGCAGCGCATAGACTAAGGTGTCAGCAAGAACCAGACACTTGATGCTCACATTTTAATGTGAGCGTAAGAGAGGGATAAAGTAACTAATCAGTTTAAAAGCTCATGAAAAATGCCTAATGTGAGATTGTAAGTAATAAGACAATGTGCAATATTACACCTGAGGAGGCAATTAACTACATTTTAAGGGAGAGTGCAGTTTGAGCTCTGTCTTCAGGCTTTTGGGGCACTGAATGACACTGCCACTGCTACACGCCTGAAACTATGTTGGCAAAGAAAAGAAACCTATGTGAAAGAAACCTATGTGACATAAAGAAACCTATGTGACGAACTTGTGCTGCATCTTTTTGGAGGCCTGACCCCAACTGAGAGTGTTCAGTCCTCAAGCTTAGAAGCAGACTTTGGAGCTGTCAGCTCCGACCACGAGGGCAGCACTTGTTCCCTGGAGGACAGCAGTTTTAACAGCCATGGTGATGTTTTTGGAGTAGGAGTGTTGGTGAGGACAGACTCAAGGAGGAGCAGCCAAGAGTAGCCTTTTGGTTTTCAATACAGAATAAGGAAATCCAGGTCAAGGAAAACTATGTCACAATTATCCCTGTATGACTTCTACTCCTTACATGGAGATTGTATACAAAGAAGATAAAACGCACTAAATTTTCTTAGGATCCACCAGGAAAAACCCTCAGTAACCATGGAAAAACTCCCCAATGGCCTCCTTTTGAGATACAGTGATCTGCCAAAGGAAATTCATATACAAGGTGATTTAAAGAACTGTATTCAGCCTATGAATAAATGTGTAACTATTGCTGCCTGTGATATGCTTCCTAGAGAGAAACACTCCGAAACTACAGGCTTCAAATCTAAATCATATTCTTCTCTATGTATTCTGAGAATATAACCAAGAAGTCTTGGTTCGATGGCAGATGTTTCTAGGATCCTTCTTCGAGATTTAGCACCTGTCCAGAGCACATAGATGTACTTCAGATTGTGGTTTGCATTTGAGGCATGATTAGCTTTTCTTCATAAATGCCTTTATGAAATATTTGCATGTGAAGCACACAAAAAATTGCATATGTTTGATGATGTTTCTAACATTAATGCTTTAGTACAGTTAGGAGAATGTTTTTGATGGACTGACTTGAGATGAAAGGGAAGGGGGAAAAACGCCCAAAACCCTTAGAAAGAACAGACTTGTGACAGGCAATGACAATGAAAGCTAAAATGATCCCTTTGTCTTACAATTATTTCTGTAGAACTGCATCCCTGTTTCACCCTGGTAGGGTATACAGAAAATAGGAAACAAACCTCATGCTTTACAATCTGGATCCAGCTCTGAATTTCAAATTTTCAAGGATGAGGATAAAAAAAATATATCTTTGGTCTCCTATCATCCTGGGCTATCTGGACTGACAGTAGGCTTCACGTCAAGCTTTGCAAGGTGTACTCAGCTGTGCAGACACCATACAGGGCTGCCTGGAAGTTAGGCTGCAACCTCCACGGTCAGTGGCACAGCATCTGAAGCAGGGACCATGGTCGGAAGGATGGGCAGTCATTGCCATTATTGTTACAGATATCACTGGGACACTGTACTCCAGTAGAGGCATTTTCTTGCCTAAGGCTCTGACTCTGCTAAAGTCAAATTGCTCTGATTTTCCCACCATTATTTCTGTCCATTTTGGCTCAGTAGGAAATGGTGTAATCCACTCCTAGCCACAACATCACAGAGAGAGGAGTCTGCATTGACCTCTGAGGCATTTCATTTAAGTTGTCTCATAATGCTTTAATGAACGCAATCTATGTGCTTACCTAAGAGTCAAAACCAGATTACTCTTCACTTGAATATCCTGTGGTCTGAGCCACGTAGTAATTTGGTTTCAAAACTGTCCAGTGGATGAGCCGCAGCCTCCACAGAGCTGCAGTCCTCATAGAACTGCAGCCCCTGTAGAGCTGTCCGAGGAACCAAACATCACAGGAGGAATTTGGGGGCTCTGACACTGTGAACAAGTGGCTCAGATGAGCCAACAGCAAAATGAGAGAGTAAAATAGGATTTCTTGCATGCCTCTATCTCTATACAGATCCATATCATGCTAGTTTAAAAACCAGCCATCTCTGATGTTTCAGAGGAGTAAAGAGGGCACACATATGTGCTGTACAACAGATTAACCCTCTTCTTCTTGGTGTGTCAGAACATCTGGATTTGCATAAAACTTGGAAAGAAAGCACTGAGGATTTGGCTGATATTCCACGTGGGAAGAATTTCACTTCACTCACATAAATCCTAAATAATAGGCTTTTACGAAGTGTAGGCGTAAAAGTGTGAGGCTGTAGTGCTCTCCTTCTAGTGCAGATGTTTTCAGCCCAGTGCTTGACAGACGAGAGCAAGAGGTGGAGTCTGTGTTCACAAGTGCCTGGGTCTTTCCCCAGGACCACTGCTGGAGGCCTCCGCATCGCTTCAGGTGGAATGGGTGGTAAAGGTCCCATCTGGCCCGGAGGATGCATTGGAGACCCTTTATCTTGCTTTGTTCTAAGAGCTGACAGGTTGAATGCAAAAGTGTTGGCTTTTCCCTTTAGTGTAGAAGTAGCTGATACCAAACTTCAGCTGCTTGTGTCTTTGTTTAAGGACTGAGGACAGTCTGCAGACACCTGCGCCATACAGTGAGCTATCACATGGGGGTCACTGGCTGGTATTCTGGCTTTTTCTACCCAGAAGAGCACATCTAACCTACGGCCTTTTTCTGACCCCGAAGAAGGCTAGAGTAAAACCAGAACTTCTGAGCTTTTTGGGGTACAGCTGTCTGTACCACTGTTGCTTTTAGTCCCTGTCGTGTTGCTGGGCTGAATCTCTCATCCAAACTGAACAGAAATCTGAGTTCTGGCACACCTGCAAGGAGGGCTGAGCACTGTGCGTATTTCCTCATCCATCCATTTGGTTTCTGAAAGCAGCAGTGGTGATTTTTACATGGCTTTTGTTTACTAACATAAGCTTCACACTTGCTCTTTCTCATTCCATCCTTCTGGTTTGCTTCTATGCACACATATGCACACATAGGAAAGAAAGAATAAACTCCCATTATGCATTCATTAAAATCCTGTAATTTAGCCACAATTGCATTTAGTGGGGGCACACAAAAAAATCAATGCTGGGAGACAGATCTAAGTAATAAAAGGTCTTTGGGAGGTAAGACAGTCGGAGTCTGCCCAGAGTAATCCCAAGAGCACCCTTCGGATGGCAGCATTAATTTCTGTAGTTACCGAACACCAACAGTTAAGAAAGAGAGTGGAAATCAAGGCCCCGCCTTTGTGAATGCAGCGCTTGTCACAGATGTGGCTTTCCGTTAGCAATTACCTCACCTGTATATACAGGCTGTGGTAGACGGACGGTATAAGGGACCACGTGAAATAAAATCTCTTTCTGAAACACGGCCTGGAATGAAAGAAACATATGAAAAGGATGTCCCCAGAGGGGCTGGGGGCTTGTTGGCAAATCAGGGAAAGGAAATCTGGAAAAAAAATTATTTTTTTCAGGAGTTCTAGGTGTTTTAGGAACATCCTTGGTAAGGGGGATGGTCAGTTCGTTTCTCATGTAAGTAAAGGCAGAGCTGCCATGGATTTGAAAGGGAGCTCTGCTCTGTACCACTGTGGAGAGCAAGCTGATGACCTCTCCTTTTGTAGCCTTGGCATATGTACACCCTGTGATCCAAAAGTACCTTTGCAGCACTGATAGGCAAGCACAAGTCTCAGCAATTGCCCACTTCACTGGCTTGGGTTTTCCACAACATGCTGCATGCTGGGATGATCTGTCAGGGACCCTGGAGCTACATTTTGGTCTTGCCTTCACTACCAAGACATGCCCCCTTGTGCCCTAATCTCACAGTTGAATTTGGTTGATGGTCTCATAGAAAAAGTAGAAAAATTCTGGAAAACAGGCAGACAAGGAGCCATGTAGAACCTGCTGGGGCAGTTTAGCTGGAAATGGAGAGCCAGCAGGAGCCAGATAAGGAGGCTAGAGGCTGGATTTTCTGATGAAATTTACTAAGAGGTACGGTTTCAGATGACAGGGTTCTGCACCTGCATGAGAGTAGTTGCGTTTAGCCTGAGGAGTTCTATGGCTCAGCATACTCTGCGGACCTCAATACCTCCCCTCTGCTCGTACACAGGAGAGTTCTTCCTGCGGTTTGGGCATCCTCTATGGGATGTGGGCCTCACCAAAGTCTGAAGGAGTCAGGCAGCAAGCAAACCTGAATCCATGGAGCACCGAGATTCCTTACTGACACCTTCATGGTCTTGACACAGTGGGTCCAGTTCAAAGCACATGATTTTGCAAGCAGTAGAAACATTGATTCAGATATTATTGACAAGAATAACGAGCTATGAAACATAATGAACATTGACATCAACTTATGCTAGTGGAAGCATATACATACATCCTAAACGACTATAAACATTTCCAACCTAGTGTTAGCAAGAACAATATTAATAGCAACAGTGACATAATGGATGGGGACCCAATACTTATCCTTCATTAGGAAACTGTGATGATACATGGAGAGATGATCTTATATTTACAAGCCGGAAAACATAAACACCATTGATTTGACTGTGGTTTTCCCTGATAGACTAGACTGTTTAAAGCTCTTCTAACAGAAATGAAGGCAATGGTGTTCATAAAAACTCGATAAGTATATCGCTCACACCTTACCTTGAACCATGAATCACATCAAAAAAACATCTTTTACATAGTACTGCCTTGGCTTCACTGAGCTCGTTGTGTAGGTCATCTGAAAAAAATAATTTGTGTTAAATCATGCAGTTTTAACAAAAAAACAGCAAAGACCTCTTCAGAAAGTAAAGGCTTCAAAAGCCACAACTAAATGGTGAGGTGTTATGCAAATGAAAGCTTAGCTTGTCATACCTTAGTCCACTACAGCCAGTATCCTGGAAGTGTCCTTATGTGACACGAACCTGGCCTTATCATAGCTCCTTCACTTTCAGTATGTTCATTTCAGAAGGAAAAAGACCCTGAAAATTTACCAGTCTTTTCAAAGTGAAAAGGTTGGACAAGAATGCACAGTGCAGGGAAAACGCTGTTGTCCTATGCAGATCTACAATTTGAGTGCTGTCTTTTACCTTTTGGTTGCCTTGCTACTTTAGTGGGGGTAGCAGAAACACAGAGGAGCAGGTTCATCCCCTGTACTATGGTCCTTCACAACACCCTGCTCTAAACAATCCTCTGAGCCGAAGACAAGCAAGCAGTAGACGTGGCTGACTCTGGAAAGAAGCAGTGCTGGAGCATTTCTGTGACTTTGAAACAGACATGAAAAGACTTCACTGAGAGGAAGAAAAATGGCCTGTGGGAGAGAGGAGTAACTGCAGCAGTATCATACATGTCTACCTACTACCCCTCAATAAAACAGGGAACTGTGTCTCTGTGAATCATGGGACAGAGGGTTACACTAAACACACACACCCTTGTTTGTCTTCTTAGCCTGCCTTTGTAAATCTTTATCTGTGTGAATGCTTTTCTTCTTTTTCAATTTACACAGAATTAGAAAAAACCACTATATTGCAACATACTCCTCCATTTATATAAGTCCTAAGAGTAAAGTTTTTCCTCTTGTCTGTTAGCCCTTTATTTTCTAAAATCAACGATTTTTAATTTAGCAGTTCTAAAAAGGACACTTAGCAGAAGCTTAATCTGCATTCTTGCTATAATGCCCCGAATTCATATGCTGGTAAATGAAAAACAGCCTGTTTCAGAAGAGTGAAGGTTTTCTATGACCTACATTGTATTTTTTCTCCTATTCCAATCTGAAAAACCCTAATGAAGTACAATTTTTTTTTTCCTTGCCTAACAGTAATTCAAATCACCAAAACAAAGAGGCTGCGATGTGAAAGGAATCCAAAACAACTGTACACTCAGCTCGACGTGCAAAAAAAAATAAGCATGTAGCTCCTTTGTGTTTCCACGAGATCACAGCTACACACACCAAACTGTCTGCAAATGTTAGAAGATAGATCTGAAGAAGCTCTCAAGAGGTCGTCTTGTCCATGCACTTGACCCAAGGCAGGATCAGCACTCTTTTTCTCATTCTTGAGAGTTGTTTATCTGCTCTGTTCTTAAAAACCACCACTGGACAGAGACAACACAACTTTTACAAATGATTGATTCCACTGTGTCACTGTCCTCCGACAGACAAAAACAATTTGCTTCTGCTTTGAGGGAGTATTTAGTACCTTTCAAGACTTGTCACGGTCCTGCATTCACTCTGTTTTGAAGCTAAAAATCTCAATTTCTTCCAAGTTCTTGCATATCACTTTTTTTTTTTTTTTTTTTTTAAGCTCTGAACATTTTTGTTGTTCTCTTCTTTCCTCACTCTAATTACTCCACAGCTTTCTGGAAGTGCCATATGCAAATGAGACACAGTACCCTAATTAAGGCTGTGTGGAATGGAAGGATTATTTCACACGTTTTGCCGTAAGTCTACTAAAACTCCTTTCTACGGTGTCTGCTTCATTCACAATAGCACAACACTACTGACTCGTGCTTGGCTTTCCCATCCATCGTAACTTCTATACGGTTTCTGCTATACTACCTAGCTGTTCCATTCTCCCTAATGTATTTGTAAAGCTGCCTTGAGCTCTTCTATACTACTTCCTCTCTGTTTTTTAAAATGTCATTTCATCAATTTCTCCAGTTCATTTTTTATCCTTACCCTGTCCCCCCAGTTGGTGCAGTGCCTTCTAGTTTGCTTGCATGTTGCATGTTTTCAGACATGCTTTTAATTCCAGCATGTTGGTCATTAATTGCAAATCCATCATCTAGGGCAGATCCTCTGTAATACCTCACTCAATACAACCTTACAGTCTGATGATAAGTTGCTGGTAACAATTGTCTGTGTCTTAAAACGCAGCTTGTATTCATCCTAGGGAAATTTTATTGTTTGCTTATGTGAACTCAGCTAAGTCTGGGATTTAGAAAGAAAAGAAACGACGAAATCAGTTGTGACCGTCATTTAGACATAAGCTAAGATTTACATAAATCAAATATGAGACCGTTTTAATTTGTCAGTACTTGCAATAACCTTGCCATGGATTCGAGTCCTCTTGGTATTAATCTTAAGTTTTCTTAAGCTATATGCAACATATCCACCTAAATTTTTTTAGATAATGAAAGTTCAAGCTCACTTAGAATTTCTACAGCTTTTGAAGGGGTTGCTTATTCTGTAAGGCAGACACAAATGTTAATATTCAGCATCTGATATTGGTAAATAACACTTTAAAACATTCAGCATTTTACAAGCTTTGGGCTTGCAGGATTATGCAGGGACGCTGCAAGTCAGAACGCCTGGCTTTCTCAGGCAGAAAACCAGCTCTGCGCTCACACAGGGAGAGCAGAGGGGAACACAGAGTCCTGTCTTGTTCTATTCCCACAGCTCCAGGGCCTGTGGTGGCTAGGCATCGTTCCTAGATGGGCTCCTCAGTCATGTTTTCTTCAGCTTAGTTTTCATTTCTACTGATACTGGCATTATTTCCATACACTTATTCAATGAAACTCTAAGTGGCAGTTTCAGCCTGGTAAAGGTTGGTCTCTAAAGATATAATTCAAGATGAGGATAGAGGCAACTGCATATTCTTGCTCTGATTCAGTCAGGATGAAACGTGATGAATCAGAGTTCATTATTTTAACTTTCATTGTATGTATGCCTTTTGCAAGAATTTTAGTACATAAGTGCATGAGGTAAACACACACAGCTGGCGTAATAGCACAGATGCAGGCTTGTGCTACACTCATATTTTCTGTCAGTTCTTCGTACGGGCCGAACATACAAATTATAGTCTCAGCAATTTTCCATAATGAAGGAGTCAGCGATGTTGCATTCAGAGACACAGATTTGCGGAACAGACCTGTTTTGATGGATCCTTTCAGCAATTTCACTCCCAGACCAAGGCTACCAGTTAATAGGGCAATATCTCCGCATTTGCCAGGAACCAATTTCCTCCTTCAGAGCGTCTCTTCCACGTGCACTTTCAAACTGTGTACCTGGTGAATGTTCTCCAGGGAAGGTGCAAGCACAGAGAAACTGAGGAGACAGCAGGCCGTTTCATTTCTTTGCTCGCATTTTTCTTCTGTGAAGAAAGGAAGAGTTGTGTTAAAAACCACATTGAACTGCCAGCATTTCTCCCAGGGTAAGGTTACCTGGAGTGTTGATTCCTCTATCTTGTCTTCACTCCATTTCAGATAGATTGCAACCACTTCAGGTTTTTGTTTTATGGGTTGGTTTGGGTTTGTTTTGTTAGGGTTTGTTTGTTTTGTTTTGTTTTGTTGTGTGTGTTTTTTTTCTGTTGTTATTGTTGTTGGTTGGTTGGTTAGTTGGGGTTTTTTTGTTTGTTTCATCTTTTTGTTGTTGTTTTATTTTGGTTTGGTTTTTAGGGGGTCTTTCACTCCTAAGAAATATTCAGTGTACTTAAAGAGGTACCATCATCAGGCCATGGATGATTGAGTTATATTTAGACAACAGCTACAACCTGAGGAGAGAGTCTATAGAGAGATTATTCTTTTTTTCATTAATTTCTTCACACAAAACAGGCCTGATGACCCAAGGTGACAGTCCAGAAAGACATGAAAAATTCATTTTGGAATTATAGAAACTTTTAGAAGTGCTGGAATGCCATTAGAGCTCCATCTTCTTTGCCAATGCAGGGCATGAAGAATTTAAAAACAAAATTTTACCACCATCAGACAGTTTTCTTTTCTTAGGGCTGTGCATTTCTAATGGCTTCATTTATTACCCATGGCAGAGTTTCCCAAAATATGTGTTGTTGGTGGTCAGTGAACATGCAAGGCTTTTTCTTGTGGACTGCGAGATTAAGTATTTCAAGAAGAAACTAAGTAATGAGTAGAGTAAATGTTTGCCTTAAAAAATATTTGTGCATGGTGTCACATAAAATGTAAAATGATGCTATGGTACCCTGGAGAAATCCACATACTTTCTCAGAGACAGCATCATTCTCTTTGGGAGACAGCCAGCAGATAAGCCATTTCTGATATACTGACATCAAATTAAAATTGAGGAAAGGCTCTGCTATGGAATTATTTACTACTGCTCCGTCAGAACAAGAATACAGAGATCTCTTTTAGTGGTCAGTTATGTAATGTTCTTCCAAAGTCTTTGAAGTGGAAGAAGTCATTCTCATTTTTAAGTCTGGATACTCTCTAAAGAGCACACAGAAAACGTAGTACTGCAAAAAATTGGTACATGCTAATAAAACTTTTCAGAAAGTACACTTTGGAGGCTCACGCTGTGTCATGTCAGCCTGGGAGTAAATCAGAAAGAAGTCTGAAACCACTCCAAACTATGCCAACATTTCAAGATCAATTTCATGAGGTAGCTCCCTGTGACTGCTTAGTTTTAACCATTTTGACCCTTTTATAATTTTGGCTGGCACCAGAAAGGTCTAGCCTGCTGTGGTCAACAGGCTGGAAAGAGCTGGTTAATTGGTAATCTTAACCCATAGTCATTTCCACTGCATTTGCTTCTGTCAGAACATTTTTTTGAGGTCACTTGTCAAGTGTGTTGCCTGTGATTTGCCTGTAGCTCAGACTCTCAAATATTCGTGGAGCCTGAGGGCACTGGAACCAAGGGGCAAAAAGTTGACCCTAGAGCTGCAACAGAGTTGCCATGAGTCACAGATCCATAGGAAGTTTATCCTCAGGTGCAAACACGTGAGTGGGGTCACTAAACACAGTCTTAAAGAGCTGACTTACTTGTCCTAGTGTCATTTCTTTATCTATGCGCTTGTAGCAGGGTGGCCTGCACAGCGTGCCATACCACTGGATATTTCAGTGTGTAGTCATACTCTTTGGTGTAGACAGAATTGCAGTACGTAACATGCACAATTTGTAATTCCATACTGCGTTACAACACTGCAGGAAATTGGAGGTGCTGCATGTTCTGCTTAAGCTGTTCTCCGTTTTGTGCCCAACTTGGAAATTGAAAACATAAATATGGAAGGACAGTGGCATGTTTCTGGGCAACATGTTTCTGCGTTAGAACAAAATCCGTGGACCCAGTAATGAAATTTGGCTTGAAGGCTTTTCTCAGCTCCCTTCTAAGGTGTTTTGAGGTACAGAAGACGGCTGCAAGCTCTTCAGTCCTTCAAGTCTCCAGGGGCCACAGTAGTGTGGCTTCAGGAAGCCACATCAACAGAAGAATGTGACGCGTACTGACTGCTCTCAGCTTCCTGCAGAAATGGTCCTTGTGTGGGAAGCTGAAATACAAGGCAACACAGATCTGTTATACTTGCTTTCTACTAGCAGGAGAGGTTACTGCACAATGCACTTTAGTAGGGCAGGTGTGTACATCACCACTGCTGAATTACAGAAGGGCAGCCAAGGATGTGCACTTGCTTTTAAGAACCGAGCCAGGACTTAGAAAAAAAAAAAAAAAAAAAGGCTCTTTCACATATTGTGTTTCAGTCCCATTCCACTGAATAGGATAGTTGCAAGACTATTTGTGTCAAAGATTTGATCACTAGTGATAACACTGTCAACAGCATGGCATTGCCACCTATAGACAGTAAAGGCAAGACAGTCCTAGGCCGAGTAGCTTAACAGAGCTTTCTAAATTATTTTGAAGGGTATACCAGAAATCCCACAGAGGCAAAAGATGTAAAGAATCTGACATCTCCTCCCAGACTGGAAGTCCTTTTTGTCCCTTAGTTATGTAGGACTGGATCTTACCAAGGAATATTTGTTGAAACATAATTTTTCAAAATCAGAACACTGTCCTTTCCACATTGCCCTTTATAGTACATCAGCCACTGATGAACAGATTGCGTGCCAGTTTGGAAATGTTTTAGCTGTTCACATGTTCTAAAAATAACAGCAATAATTTGCAGCCAAACTACTATTTGAAAGCTGTGGATAGAGAAATGCAGAAAGAAAGTTTGAACAGGCCTAATTCAATTTAATCAGAAATTCTCCAATTCCTATATCTTTCAGACAAACAGAGCAGAAAAAAGTTGGAGATGTTTAGGACTCCAGATCCCAGAGAAGGGCTAATTCCAGCCAGCCTTTCTGATCAGTCATCGTGCCAAACACCTCTCTTCCTGCCTAGTTAGCAGTTCACTTCAGGATTACTTGTACAAAAAGATACCTAACCTGGACCTGTCACTTAAGTGAGGCACGGCCAATTAATTCTGAAACAGTGTCTCTGGCTGCACATATGGTTTGGAAAGGTAGCATTTCATGGAGAGCATCACAAGAGAAAGCAAAATCAAGAGGCTGCAGCTGAGGTACATGACTGTGGTTCTTTATGTGCAGAAGTCACTATGCTCTCTTTTACCCTGTTCAAAAAGGATCATGTTTTCAGATGTGGCTTCTGATTTTCAAGAACTCATATCTACGCTTAAGTGTCTGTGTGAAAACAATATGATGATATTTAAGCTAGCAAGTAACCCAGATTTGAAGTTGCAGGTGTTTAGCAAGGCTAATAAAATTACTGACAATTAAGAACCTTCTTCGTTGACATAGATATACACAGCTATTTGCATAATTTTTGTCCCCCACGTAGACATTTGGGTTTATCTTTTACATATAGTATAATTCTTGTATGTTAACCTAAGTTCCACTAAAGGATCTGTAAACCATACAAGGTTCTTAGGGATGTTTTCAAAATAGGGAAAGATGCTCTGTTTTTGACAGCATGATATAATTCACACTCTAATTTTATTTAGCTTTGAGAATATCTAAAATAACCAACTGTGAGTAAAGTCTGTGAAAACGAGTTTGAAAGCAATAAAACTAGTTTTGTTTTCTCATGTTTCTGCCAGTAAAAATTAATAAAACAAATCCTTAGAAAAATTTTGCAGTTCTGTAATGTGCACCAGCCAGACAAAAGTTATTTCTTTAATGTGGTTTTAATATAGACTCCCCATAATCAGGGAGCACTCTGTCACACAGAGAAAGAAGGCTTTGCCCTTCATGCATTTAATGTACAGCAGGCTCCTCAAGCCCTCTCATTTCAGTCTCTACTTGAAAATACATTATCACAAGGGTAAACCACTTACTTAGGCAAATTGCCTAAGCAATTCAGTACTGCCAGACAGAAAACTGTCTGGGTCTACTATTTCACTCATTGAAGTCAGGGTCCTTCAAAGAGGACAGGAAAGAGGGAGAGATCAGACAGAACAAGAAATTGTCTGAGAACCTGTTTGATCTTTGCAGTCTGGAAGACTTTGTGAGATGCAGGTAATCTACATAGCTTCAGAAATACTGAGCTGAACATTTTAGCAGGTCTTGCAAAACCAAATTTTTGCTGACTGTGTAACTTGCATAACTTTTCATTTTGTAGCACTTCACTTAGTACAGTGATGCAAATGTAGGAAAAAAACCCCACAAATTACATTTAATGGCATCCACAATAAAGAGATAATGAGAAAGCTGCTTGTGTAATAGGCATATATAACAAAAGATACACTACTTGGGGCCATTATAACTGAGACACAAAGTGTGAAATACTGCACAGACGTGAGGAGGACTTGTTGCTTTACATACAGTGCATTGGGTTATTTGGTAAACCTGTGCACACAGTGGGAACCCAAAATTATGAACCATGGGAAGCAAAAGGAGTGTGTGGTCAAGCTGGATGTGTTACCCAGGCATTCACAGCACGTTTGTTAAAAGGTAAATGAACGAAATAAAAACCCACCTGATTTACCGGTATCTTTTGCATAGGATGATGCTTTCATGAGGAATTGGAGCAGGATGGTCAGTCAGTGTCAGTGTCCAGACGGTGATAGGAGTCCCCATTGCAAAGGTCCTGGACTGGCCTGTGAATTCTTGTATTCAACTGAGCACTGGTCCTATCCGAACATGTGATTCCTTGCTGTTGGTTGTCTTAAACTGTACAAAAAGCACATCCTAATTCTCTTATTTATGAACAAAAGACTGCGCTACATGACTGTTCCTGCACCTGAAGGACCAGGTCCTACCGGCTACTTAAAACCTCTTGCGGTTTGGTGAGTCTTGAAGCGGGAAATGCCTGAAGCATCACAGGATGGCCGGGATCTCCATCCAGGATGCCAACCAACACACGTGTACACAGCGGTTGTGGCAACCCACTGGCCTTCACACAGCAGGACTGCCTGAAACCCCTGCCTGGAGGCTCCTGCAGCGCTGTACGGGACTGCTTGTGATGGAGCTGTGCAGCCCATCACCTTGCCTGCACTCAGCCCACAGGTAGAGATGGGCTGCGGAGTTTCAGGAGGAGGAAAAGTTCGCTACGAATCTGCGTTTAATTACATGCATTCGGTTAAGTTATGCTCCCCTAGCAGATTGCAATAATGGAAATTCCAATGGAAAATAAATCCATTTTTGTCAGCCTTAAGTTCAGGATACAAATGTCAAGGTTGAGGACTTCTTAACTGACTCATTAACAGCCAACAGTACACTTCACCATAACCTGTGTGTTTCTCAGTCATACGTCTCCCACGAGGGCTGTTCTTAACAGCTGAGTGTACAGTGTGTATCCTGAGCTGTTGTACTATCTGCCTCCAAAATTAAAATAAGGTCATGGCTAGCAAGTGTGGATTTTCCATTATAGCTTCTTATAGAAAGAACAAAAGACAGCATTAAGTGGGATTACTTCAATTGCAGATTGAAGGGGAAAAAAACAAGCTAGAAGGAAGAAACAGAGTGGAGGAGGCCTGTCAACCGTATGAACTTAAAAACAAGGAAGCTCCAGAGTCCTCTAAGTATCGTGATATTTGTTTAAAATCTGTGAGATTTTAAAAATAAACATTGGCTCTTTCTATACAACTTGGCTGGGTCTCAAAACGACTTGCAAAGCGGAGACCCTGGTATTACCATCATTTCTCAGACCTCTGAGCACTAAGAAGTAAATTACTCAGTCATTCACAGTAAAACCAGATGAACTGATAGAACGAAAAAGTTGCCCATGAGCGAAATTTATCCTAAAAAACACTCCATGCAAGTAACTGCATCTATCCTCAGCCACCACCCCAACCTTCACAGGGACAGATGACAAGACTTGAAAATCTGCACATGTGGGATCCTGGTAGCGGGTATTTAGCTACTGTTAAAAATCACATTTCCTCCCCAGCACTTTGAAAACCACAAGGGCTGCTACAGCTAACCAGATTAGTACCAGATATTTGGCTTTTAGCTATGAAAAAGGAAACAAATGTTATTTCCCCTTGCGTTTCTGATCATATATCAGATTGTTTACGTCTTTCTACCACAAGGACAAAATATCCTCAAAATGTTGACTGGTTCATGAAGTAAACCAATGATAGAAACTAAGTAGTAATGTATTACAGGCAAATACAATCTGACAATTAGCACATTTAGAGAGTCTCACATTTGACAACGGTATATCAAAAGGACCTATATTTATAATCTTACTTACTATGGCAGCAGATGTATTTCTCATAAATCTATTATTTTGTTTTTTACTTTATAATAATTCCAGATCTTTATAGAGGAGGTTATATGAGCAGTGGGGGGGACTTCCATGGCAAAAATTATATCCCTCATTGGTAAAGTTAGACTTCATTCAGTGTAGAGGAAAGCAGGGGAAGGAAGCAAGCTTTACTTGCATCCTTTCAGGAGAAAAAAAAAAAAAATACAGTTGTGATGCTGTTTCTGTTTAACACAGTGATTTAAACCGATCAGGATGATCGTCAGCAGAGGGTCAGCAGTTTTGGGGTGGACATGACCCCCAAAGCCATGAGTGGCAAAGGTCTTGTGGAGAAGAACAGAGCGGACATGGAAATGTGTCCTTTCAACCAACCTCATGGGCAGGTTTGGGTGACAATTGAGTGCCAACGCCAAAAGAGCAAGGAAGAAGACAGTGAATAAGAAAGTGAACAGTGAACAAGAAAGAAGGAAAGGCAAGGGATACAGACAGAACAATTTACTTGTCTGCAGATCCATTTCAAAATCTTTTTTTTTTTTTGCTGAAAAGCCTTACCCCGAGCTCTTTATTTATTTATGGCACCTATTTAAACAACCTTAACAGAAAGTCAAGAGCACATCAGATTGCCATGGGCCTTTTGTTTCCAGTCTGGTGTCTGATTTCCCCCGAAGATCACTCACCTAAAGCCTACACAGAAGGGAAGCTGAAAGGCTAGGAGGAGGTGGAAGGAGAAACAGGAAGGTTAGTAAAGAATCAGGATTTTTGTGATACCTCAAAAATTCGCACACTGTTCTTCAGTGATCTCCACTGCTTTTTAAAGCCAGCAGTAGCAGCAGCTGTTTTACAAACCACACGCTGTTGCATTTGCTCTGCAATCTACCCTTTTTTCACGACTCTGCTCTACTGTCTGGCTGACCATTCATGAAGTAGAGATGAACCCTGACATTAGTCCCAGACTCTACCAAATGTCTTTCTTCTTACCCTTCCACAACAGTACTCGTGGTTTTCTGAGTGAGATGTCTATTGGCAAGTTTATTTCAAAGGGTCACCACCTTGCAAGGCAAAAAATATATGAAACAATATTTTGAACCGTTTCCTCTAAATTTATGAAAAGATAAGAAAACCGTTGATCTCTGGACATCCATGCCTGTGCTGACCTCTGCTTTGAATAAACAGAAGTTATTTTCTAATAATACGAACTATTTAAGACAGATAACAAAATAAATTAAAATACTGTCAGGAGAACTCTATTTATAAATGGCTTCCAACTGTCCTGGGACTTGCTCCTTAAATGATTACATCTCACCAATGTAATTCTTCAGCCAAAGGCTTTCAGGCTCCAGCAATGTACTTAAGGCTATCTACTTTTAAGCACATATATTCTAGTCACTCTGACCTCAGCAAGATTGCTGTGTTTAGGATAAGGCATGTGAACCACTGCATTAAATCAGGCCCCTGAGTGAAGGCCAGTTGAGTGTGCGTTTGCTAAAGGAAAAGGCCTTTCGCAATCTAAATCTCTTCTTAGCCTGTTTTTAGGAAAAACTTTCTGGTATGGGCAAAATCTCCTTATAAAAATATTGTACATATTTACAACAATGTCCCCCAAACATTGTGTAACATTGCAAGTCTACTTTCAGATACCTTACTGTAGCACTGTGATACTTGCTTTCAACTAGAATTATTCAAATCTAACACCTAAAGGCGATTATAGCCACCTACATATGATTTCCAGCTTTACTGAGAAACAGGGGCTTCTCCAAAAGAAAACATAGGCACACATAAGGCAAGTCTGAAAATCATGTTGCGGTTTAAGTCCTCACAAACAGATTTTATTTGGCATTTGATTTGGACAATTTCACTCTCAAATCTCAGTTGACTGAATTTCAGTTGTCTAAGATGCCTCATTATCTGAACAAGAGTGTGATCCTCAAATGTCAATAAATTCTTTTGAAAACTGTCTTGTTTACCACAGCTTCTGAAATATCAGTTAAGTGGAACAATTTAAACATGCTATTAAAGCAATGAAGGTTCCGTGTTGCTTAGTTATTATTAGCGTTATAAGTCAATAAAACTTCAGGTGTATGATTAATCATGTAATTGTAATAATTAGAACTATTTGCATTTCTCTCATTGTTGCTGCAACACACAGTTGAGTGACACTGATCTCTTTCTATGTTGCCATAGACATATTTGCATAAAAATCCTTCTTTTAGTTATAGTACATCTTAGTGTTTCTATTCTGAGGTACAAAGTAAGAATTCCAGGTTTTCAGGTTTTTGAAAGGTCTCGTAATTCCATAGCTTTCTCCACCTTCTTTGTCTGATACAGAGTTTCACCTGAGGCCTTTACAAAAAAGTACGATATTTTGCCCCATTGCAGCAATTCAGCCGGAAGTTCTACCACGAACATACCCAGAAAAAAAAATCACTTTACAATAGACCATAAAAGTGTGATCACACTGAGGACTGAAAATGCCCTGTGTTGATTCATTTTAGGTCAATCTGTTATTTGTTTGCGGTTTGTAACAGATACAAGCAATATTGAAAACAGGTGTCTTTTTTTTTTATTTCAGACTAGGAACCCAGGCCTGGAAGACACCAAGTCTGCAAATACAATTCACCCCACAGGCACGGGATAGTTGGCTGTTTTCTGTAGCTACAGTTAGGGTCATCCTCACAAAGTCCAAATGACAAGGCCGTAAAACACATCCCTGTAAAACAGCTGAAAGCTTAAAAGCTACGAAACCTGCAGGATGTGCTGGGAAGATTGCAGGAGATACCAAAGCTTTTTCATTATCATGCAATGAAATAGTCATGGCTGTGAGTTCGTTCAGGATGTGTATCTCGAAGTCTGCATATATGTAAGGCTGAACCACTACAAATCTTTGCGGGTATGTGCATTTCACCTCAAAGAAAGTTGGGTTTTTTTTTTTTTTTTTTCATGATGAAGCAAAGTTAAATGGAAATAAGTCGCTTTCAAGAAGGGAACAATACTACGTGTGTACATTCTTTACCATAGTTCAACAGCTAAATCTGCTGAAACTCATGTCTGAAATCGATGTTGAAGTGTACACAGACTGCCAAAGAAACTTGGGAAAAAAGATTGAGCGGTTGTGTTGTCATTAACTTAGCTTGAATAGGCATTCCAGGAGTCATACAGTCCAACTCTCTGCCTTGAAACAGATCCAGTTAGAGCAGGTTGCTCATGGCCATGTCCATCTGAGTTTGACTTTCTTGCCTCCAAGGATGGAGACTAGACTCCACAGCCTCTCTGGACACTTGGTCCTGTATTTGGCCAGCTGTATGGTGAAAAATATTTTCCTTATATCAAATCCAACTATCCCGTTTTCCACCTTGAGTCTTTTGCCTCTTGCCATCTCACCATGCATCTTTGAGAAGTCTGGCTCCATTTTCCTTTGTAACCTCCCATTATCTTTAGAGACCAGTGTTGAGCAGACTAGAGAAGAGTTGCTTCTGAAAGAAGAAAATTCATTGACACTTTTGTTGGGATGGGTTAGCTTCCTGTGGTCATAGCAGAAGAAATGGAGTAGGAATTCAGACAGGGTAATGGGATGGAAGGGTGTATAATTAACACTAATGTCACAGAGGGCCAGGAAAAGCAAGAAATTGTCCTAACTGGTGCATCACAGTCCTTTTAATTTAATAGTCATGCCCCGATAATTTACATGTGTTTCATTGATTGAAGAAATAGGATAACTCATGCAATAGGGGCAGAATAAAGGCCATTGCAGCAGCGCCCCCATACACTGGTTGGGGAAGCAATTAAAATGACAGGTTAACTAGTTCAGAAGGCCCTGCACTGGAAAACGCAACTTCACTTGAACTCTTCTCTGCACCAATACGGGGAGAAAAATATGACCGTTGAGGACACTAACCCTAGTCACCATTGTGAGAATGATGAACTACACTGAAGGCACCATGACCCAGAGACAGTGGTTCAGTGGCTAAACAATTCAATCAGTCCCAAACTGGCCCTTGCAAACTGCCTCCCACACAGTTTGCTTTTCAGTTCTGCTGCTGAGCAAGGGCTGTGATTTGGCAGCGGTGTCCCTCTGCCCACCCTTCCCCTGTGCAAGGTCAGAGGCAGCAACTTTGTGGGGGGGAAGAAGTGTGGTCCCTGGAGGACCTTCATCCTCTGGCCTTGCTCCAGCTGCTCCCTCCACTCCCTGCACTCAGACCCTCTACTGCTTCTTCAACAGAGCATTTCTGCCTGGGGACTGAAAGTTTAATTTAGAACAGCGATAGCCAGCGGTGAAAACCAAGCAGTTGGCCCTGGACACCTGATTTGGGGTCTCATTTGTGTTTTCTAGGACAGGAGTTTAGAAACTAGGGGAACACATCTGCCTCCTGCATAAGTGGAGCGCCAAGATTAGCAGTGCCTGAGGATTCTGGCTGAAATGCAAGATCCCACACAGATTTTGTTAATTTGATCGTATTTGTTTAAAGAAAAAAAAAAAAGTAGGAAAAAAGAAAGGGTTTATGCAAAACACAATTCAGTTTACATAAATGACATCTGCTCCAAAGCCAGGTTGTAGTCCTGCCCTGATGTGCTCTGGTAGGAAATAAGGACATGCAGACAATAGCTGTATTTTCTGTTGTGTGTTCTACCTTTGTGAAGACTGATGCTAACACAAATCACTTCACTGACACTAAAACACACCTAAACGTCCCAGAAGGTTTTTGACAGAGACCACCAGAAAGTATCACATTCTTACCAGTGTGAAAGCATCACATCTGCCTAAAGCCTTAGTGGGAGTCAGATATGTAGATTTACTTCAGATGGATAGGAGCTCCACAGGACTTTATTGACAAATATGAGGGCTGACATCTTGCCTGGAAAACAGTATATCCAAAACAGCAGCTTGGCCCAGCACGGTGAGTTGTTGAACTTGGAAGTTGGAAGGGGTAACCTCACAGCTTTTCTGAAATGATGGGTGACTTTTTCAAGCAGTGAGGCAAGACTGACTCAGGGAGCTGATCTGTTGAGCCTTTCAGGGGCTGCTTGTTCTCCGATTAAATTTATGTATTTTCTAAATGGCAGCACGTGGAATGTATTCCTTTCTGCTAAGGTTTCCTGGTGCACAGGTAATCATCATCGCTATTTGACAGATGTGAGGTTTTTTTAGAGGAATGCCTTATCTTTCAAAACAACCAGGTACCTGTAGCTTCCCCATTAAAAAATGCCCAGGGTGTCCCCTGTTGGTTTCTTCACGAGGTTCCTCAAAAGGACTTTAGTCTTAACAATCAGCCTTCTCAGAAGGAGACAGTGAACTGGTACTTTCTTTTCATTCAATATTGCTTAGGTGGGGTGACGTATGAGCAACTGAGCTGTGATCACAGAAGACCTCACAGTTTGGGCAGACAGGCAGGGAGGGGCGAGCAACTGGCCTTGCAGCAAAATTTATTTGGGTTACTGCGAAAATAATGCATGGGCTTTTCATCTGAATTTCAAACATATGTACTCTTTCCTCAGTGTGGATGCTCCCTTTCTGCATCTACAGTTATACATACAAGGTATTTTACTTCTGCTTCCCTTAACATTATATATAGGTGTCCATGTACATGTAGGCATAGGCACGCGTACAGACAAAACCTATACATAAAGGCTATCTTCTGTGCTGCCTTGCTACTTCAGAGAAAATTCCTCTGCTGACTCCGATCGGCAACAATTTCTTTTTGCCTGCCATCTTCCAGCTAGTCCTTTGTGCCTCCCAAATTACCTTCAAGCCTTTAAGCAACTGAGGATGGAAGAAAAAGAAAATGGAAGTTTTTTGGTGTTGAATCTGTTTTTCTCTGTGAACCTGTGCTCCTGCATACATGTGCAAGACCGAAGCCTCCCTAAACAATTTGTTGAGATGGCTTGCAAGGAGCTGATTGAAACAATTAAATACCATATTCTCCAAATAAGTGTCCAAGCTGAAATATATCTTGCTTGAGAAACAAAGAGAAAGAAAAATAATTCAGTGCTGTTATTAAAAATCCACCTGCAATCTGTCATTGTGCTATCAAAGATGAGCAGAATAAACATGACTGAAGTATATTTAAAGATGAATAATACGAATCAAGATAATGGAAGCAAATAAATTTACTGTATTTTCTGAAAAGGAAGTGAAGTTATGGGAAAGTTGTTGGTGAAATGGTGTACAATGTCATCTACAATATGCTACCTATATATGTTAAACGTTACGGAAGAAAATGGATCTCCGTTATTTGAAGGACATTACCTATGCTATTAACATTTATTGAGAACACTGTAGGACTCTGGTAAATCTCAAAATAATTTTGTCCTTGCTTTTAATAAAAAGCTTAGGCCTAATGAAATGCATAAATGAAAAAACTCACTGACTAAGTTTGTGTTGGAGTCAGTAGCAAAACTTCCATCCAGTTATGCTACGTAGCTACAGAGAAGAAATGTAAATAACTTACATATTTTTACATAGTATTGTGGTTTACACAGAGGTGTACATAGAAGTTTCCAGGCACAGTAACTATACCTTGAGGCAAGATTACCTTCAGGTACAAGAAGATATGTCCATTTTCGGTATCCCAATAAATCAGATTTCTACTAAACTAGATAAGAAATTAAAATATTGCCTTCTGAAAAATCCAGATTTTATTTTCTTTATAAACTTAATAAATGTGGCCCACTGGCTGTTTTAGGGGGAATATGTTAGGGTCCATTTCTGATTTTTAAAAATTTAAGTTCTGTTAGAAAAGCATGGCATGCATGTGCATTTATACCCAAATGTGTAAAAAGATAGATTGTGCCCATACATAAATTTTCACACCCAAAAAGTTAGTACTCCATAATGACTTTCAAGTCATCTTCCCTCCACTTCGTTTCTTTTTGTCTGTCCTCTCTCCCTTCTAGTCTACTCCTTACACACAAGCTGATGCACTAAATATAGCTCAGAAATTGAGTGGTGCTGTTAAAAATGTATCTCCTGTCAGGCTTTGCTGGAAGCATCTACGTGTGGAGGGCTCGCTGCAGTCAGGAGCTTACAGGGCTGCAAGGGTGGGCAGGAAGCAGAAGCCGTGGCTCAGGTGAAGGAGGAGAACGGAGTCAGCGGCATGGACTTGATATTTATTTATTTATTTGCTTGTTTGTTTTTTAGTAAAACTCACCGCAGGATTGTTTCAGTGGTGCATCTAAACAGGTGGCCCTAAGTACCACAGCCCCTTGGACTTGCGGTGGTCATGCCTTGCCTGTGGGCCAGCACTTGCCTTGTGGCAGTGGAAGGTGAACACAGAGTCCTTGCGGGAGAAGGCTGTCCCAGAGCTCAGGGGGCTCATGCCACAGACCCCCTCATCTCCAGGTGCTTGAATCTGTTGCAGAGGTCTGAACCAAAACAGAGGCACCTCCCAGAGACTGAGTCTAATATAAAAGCAAGGCGTTCCCATCTGCTCCAAATCTCACTCTCAGATCTTCCGCCATGAGTACTGAAGAGTTGCAAACCTCGTCTTTCTGGACATATGGATTTCAGCCAGAAGTTAATAAAAAAGGCTTCAGTTGTATCACTGAGGTTTGAATCTCTTCAGAGTGACCTGGTCCAATTTTATGAACGTCTAGTTGCTATTAATATATTATACCTGAATTCATTTCCCCTTTCCCAGAGGCAGAGACAGGGGACCAAAAAGATGACGAGGGTTGGCAGTGAGTTCCAGTTCGGCATCGCGGGCAACCCCCCTCCCTACCT